>JANAVB010031619.1:11336204-11430032 GCA_029216955.1 Iris pallida
CTAATTGTATAGATATCCTTATCGTTATTGAACCTAAAATCCTCCCAAAAAAAATCAAAGCCACTCAACTCAAGCTCGGATTCCCTCATGACATCACCGGTTGTAATGACATCTGGATCTTTTTCAGGCCTGAATTCAAATTTGCCATCATAAAAGATTCGCCTCAGGCTCTCTCTTCACTACTAAAATACAAGGTTTTAGCGACGGCCCTATCCGTCGAAAATTCGTCGGTAATTCCCATTACCGACGGATTTTCGACGGATATGGGCTGAAAAAATCTGTCGGGAAAAACCTCGTCGCTAAAACTAGCTCGTCGCTAGTCCTTCGCTCTGCGACTTATTAGCGACGGATTTCCGTTGGCAAAATAAAAACTTTTAGCCACGGTAAGCCGACGGTTTCCCGTCAACATCGACATGTTAAATTTTTAATATATTCATACAAATAGCGACGGACAATACGTCGCTAACTCGTCGCTAACCACGTATCAGAGGGTTTCTGATATGCAATATCCGTCACTAAAGCGTCGCTAACGTCGACGGATTAGCGACGCATGAGCGACGGATAATACGTCACCACACTTCTGGAAATCTTCCATATTTCCAGAACATGATCGACGGGAAATCCGTCGCCATTCCGTCGCCTCTCGACGGATAATCCGTCGGTAAGCTGTCGCTATCTGATATTCGTACAATTAGCGACGGATAATTCGTCGCTAAGCTAACACGAAGCAGTCGCTACATACACTACCTCGTCAGATTTGCGACTACGTTGCGACGGATAATCTGTCGCCACCCTTCTCGAAATCTTCCATATTTCCAGAACATGATCGACGGGAAATCCGTCGCCATTTCGTCGCTTAAATGTCGCTATCTTATATTCATACAATTAGCGATGAAAAGTTCGTCGCTAAGCTGCCGCGAGGCCGTCGCTAAATACACTACCTCGTCGGATTAGCGGCCATTTGGCGACGGATAATCCGTCGCCATGCTTCTGGATATCTTCCACATTTCAAGAATATGAGTGACGGAAAGTCCGTCGCCATTTCGTCGCAAAAATATTCCAGAAACATGCCGATGGATAATCCGCCGGGAACCCATCGCTAGCTGCAAACGTCCGTCGGCAGACCGTCGACAAGCCGTCGCTACCTGCAAACGTCCATCGATATTCCGTCGGTAATCCGTCGCTAACTAAAATATTTTTGAAAAAAAATTTGCAGGAAAGAGATTATTCCCTGTAATATAACATATTCAGCATCCACATTACACAAATATAACATATCCGACATCCAATATATCCAACAAATATCCATATTGCCAACACAATATCTCCAAACATCCAATATATCACAACATACACAAAAATTATCCAACACAATATCCAACACACTATCACAACATATATAGCAAAAATCCAATCATAAACAAAATATCCAATATATACACATCCAAATGTATAAATGTCCAAAACATAAATAAAATCACTGAGAAGGAGGAGATGGATCGTCTCGTGCTCTCTCTGTCGCGTCCGCTCTGCGTATATAATCCTCCACCATATGTGGCGGCACTTAGGACAAGACGTGGGCTGGAAGCGAGCGTAGCTGCTCTGACGACATCATGTCAAGGAGCGCCGCGATAGTAGCATCCGGTACCAGGCAGGCCTCGGAAGAGCGGTCAAAAGAAAACCGTCCGGAACAAGAAGGACCAGGTCGATCCGAAGCACTGGCAGCAGCAGTAGACGGAGCGACAGCAGACGGACCAGGAGCAGACAGATCGGGAGCAGAAAAAGGATGCGGATAGTGCCCCAGCACTATCGACCACAAATCTGAAACCATCGTGGCAAGAGTCGTAAGCTGTGTCCTCACATCGTCTACGGGGGGGCACGGAAGGAGGCAGAGACGGTGGGTATCTCAGAGTCGACGTCTGCAAAAAAATTTCCATGGAACCAAAGCCGTACATGTACCTTTTCGTAAAGCCGCCGACGGATTCTATGAACACGTCATCGTAGCGAGCAGCCATAGAAGAGGGCGTCTGGGTGGGCGTCATTTCGCCGACATCCTCGGTAAGGGGCTCAATCCGACGGAGTGCCTCACGATACGCAGCCTATCCAATGAATGTGTTTATACTATAAGTTTTTCTAAGTTATAATCTAAATCCTATGTTTTCCTAAGTTATAGTTTTAATCCTAAGTTTACCTAATTAATTTATAGTTATAATCATATGTTTCCCTAAGTTATAGTTATAATCATGAACGTAGGTACTTACATCTGTCTCCTGGGCCCTCGCGTCGACGAAGCTCCCGTCCTTCCGTCTCTTGTGCGTATGCACGAATACGTCGTGAGCGTTGACCGCCTCAACATAAGCCGTTCAGGTGCCTTTTTCTAAAGCCGTCGGCGAATTCTATGAACACGTCATCGTAGCGAGCGGCCATAGAAGAGGGCATATGGATGGGCGTCGTTTCGCCGACATCCTCGGTAAGGGGCTCAATCCGACGGAGTGCCTCACGATACGCAGCCTATCTAATGAATGTGTTTACACTATAAGTTTTCCTAAGTTATAATCTAAATCCTATGTTTCCCTAAGTTATAGTTTTAATCCTAAGTTTACCTAATTAATTTATAGTTATAATCATATGTTTCCCTAAGTTATAGTTATAATCATGAACGTAAGTACTTACATCAGTCTCCTGGGCCCTCGCATCGACGAAGCTCCCGTCCTTCTGTCTCTTGTGCGTATACACGAATACGTCGTGAGCGGTGACCGCCTTCGCCTCTCTCCCCTCCTTCACTGCCTGTTGGGTCTGTATACATAGAATTTAATTAACTTCGTATATTAATAGTACCGAATTAAATAGTGGAATGAATTTGCGGTATCTCACCAAATCTGCACGCGTCTGTGCGTGGGGCCTTGATCCTCCCGTATGCAGACCCGCGGCCAGTCTATTCACCTTGGCTTTCTCTGATTTTTCTTTGTATCGCGGAGTATTCATCTTCTCCAACATCTGCTTATAGTACTCCGTCTGGATCCAGTCCTTCTTCGTATGCGCCGTACGAAGGTCGTACACCGCATCCCGTATCTTCTTCCCGGTGGCGGCTTTATAGGTCCTGCGAATCGCCTCCTCGCGATGGAGGGGCCACCAGAATGTCCTCTGACACACAAATTTAAATATCACATAATTAAAAAAATAATAAATTAAAGAATAATTAATAATTAATCCTAAGATATATACCCTCATCTCGTCGAGCCAGACGTACTGTCTGTCCTGAGGCACCTTAGAAAAATTGAGGTAGGGGCCATGGTAGTTTTTCCGGATAATGCACCCTAGACTCCGGGCAACATCCTACGGGAAAATCTATAAAAAAGCAACGACTGGATTATTGACTTGAATAAATGAAATAAATTTAATAAATTAACTTAAATTTACTTACGATTCACCTACGGGCCATATCTCTCGTCGGAACTCGCCCGTCGGCCTCTCTGGTGGCGTCGGAGGATCCGAAGGTCCGCGCATGTACTCCCCGATAACAGGATGAAACTGAATCCGGGGGTACTCCGGGGCCCACCGTACAGTAACTGCTGGGTCCGATGCTGCATCTACTGATGCATCCGCTGGTACATCCGGTGGTAGAACGGATCTGCTAGCGGATGGAGGAAGGATCCGCTAACGGATGGTGTCGCAGGCCTCGAAGAAGATTGACGGCGGGAAGAGTGTGTGCCCGGGCTCTCCAGGTCGGGATCGGAGGTCACATCCCGGGAAGACATCTGGCGACCACGCCCGCTACCACCACGCCCACACCCACGACCACCACCACCACGACCACGGCCAGCACCACCAGCACGAGTGCTCGCAACCATGCCCTGTAAATAGAACACATAAACATAATTAATAATATAAAAGTATAAATGAATATAAAACTAAACTAAAATATATATACCAGCAGTAGGGCGACGAGTGCCGGCCAGAGGAGCAAGACTAGGAGTGCCATCTGCAAAAAGAAAATCATACAATAAGTAGATGGTCAAATGACAAAAACATGAACTGAAAGAAGAACACAGAAGTTTAATTTAAACAGAATCGTCCTCGTCAGCGGCCTCGACCTTGACAAAAACTTGAACTAAAATATACCGATATTTAAACATCGTCATCGTCCTCGTCCTCGTCTTCATTCTCATCATCATCCTCATCCTCATCCTCATCGTCGACTTCATCTGTATCCTCATCCTCATCAAGTTCTTCTTCTTCTTCTTCTTCTTCTTTTTTTTCTTCTTCTTCTTCTTCAGTCTCAATACTTGGGACAAGACGCCTCTTTCTTTCCTGGTTGACAGCTAAGTCTTGTATATCATCCTCTTTCTCCCCTCTATTTTCCTCAGTAGGAGGTATATCAACCTCTAATTCAACATCCATGGTATCCGACTGTTGTTCCAAGTATTAGGGCTTTTCGATCTCGTCCTCTTGGTATGCTAGGTCTCCAACGTTAAATGTATTTCTAGATTTAATCTTGCATACTGCCCACCAGTCAAATCGATCTCTACGACGCCTTGGGTAGCTTGTATAGTAGACTTGAACAGCCTGACTTGCTATCGCAAACGTGTCGGACCCTCTATACCTCCTGCGATAATTTATATTGACGAATCCAAATTGTTTATCGATTCTCCAACCGATATTTAGTGTCGTATCGAACCACTCACATTTGAACATCACAATATGCATATCATATGGGGCACTATATTGTAAATCTACAATATCCCAAAGCACTCCATAATAGTCAAAGTCTGGCTCGTCGTCATAGATGGTGCCTCTTATGCAAACACCAAAATCCTTAGTACTGAAGTTGTCATTACCAAATTCGGCATTTATAGCATGCTGAGTTGCCTTAAACTTGAAGCCATTAACGACATAGCCTGGCCAAGTCTTCGCATGCTTCTTCGGTCACAATGCCAAATAACGAATGCTCTCATTTATGAGTGTTGTTTCAGACAATAAAACCTGTAAACAAATAATAATAATTTAAATGTTTTACTTGCATATATTTTAATGGTAGTCGCATAACATATTGTCTCAGTTACTTACGTATTTTTGAAACCAGGTCAGAAAGGTACAATCAACCTCTCTTTGAAGTTCCTCATCGGTAATATCGGGTGTCCTTATTTTGACTTCATCTATAAATACACTGTTAGAGAGAATAAAAATAAGTGTATTCACTTACTTCCCCAAATTATAGATTATAACGAGGTGTAGTCACTTACTTCTCCAAATCTCTCACTTCTTGTAAGTCACAATTTAACAATATATATCGGTGCGCGGCATCATACTCATCGTCAGTCAACCACCGATTCTTACTAGCCCCAATAGGCTTGCCCCTTAAATTGAATATACCTCCATCCTCAACGTCTTCGTCATTCCTTTGAGGTCTATTTCGATTTGTCTCGACATGAGCATCGAAATAAATGGAGCAGAAGTTTGACACATCCTCGATAAGATATGCTTCGCATATAGAAGCCTCTATATGAGCCTTGTTGCCAACTTTCTTCTTTAGATGGTGTAGGTACCTAGAAAGACAAATTATCTTGAGAATTGATAATGAATTATAAAATTCCACTTAAATTATATCGATTTTTATTTACCTTTCAAAGGGGAACATCCATCGATAATGAACAGATGTACCGACACGGGCTTCATATGGTAGATGAATCGGTAGATGCTCCATGCTGTCGAAAAAGCTTGGTGGAAATATTTTCTCTAACTTGAAAATTGTTAAGACAATCTTCTCCTCAAGTTGTACAATATGTTGCACCGTCAGCTTAGTTGAACAGATATCCCTGAAGAATGTAGACAGCTCGGCCAACGGAATCCATACAGCAGAAGGCAACAACTCTCTCAAAGCAATAGACAGTAATATTTCCATAAACACGTGGCAGTCGTGACTTTTCATTCCTGTTAGCTTGCGTTCATTGAGATCAACGCATCTAGACAAATTTGACACATAGCCGTCGGAAAATCTTAAAGTAGATATCCACTTGCAGATTATTAATCTATCTTCCTTGCTCATTATATATGGCGCTATAGGCTTACTTAATTGATCACCAGCTCCCTTTTCTATCAAGTTTAGATCATGACGTTTGCTTATCTCGGCCATGTCTTATCTTGCTTTTGGATTGTCCTTCGTCTTTCCTTTAATATCTATGACGGTATTGAAGACATTATCGAACACATTCTTTTCGATATGCATGACATCAAGATTATGCCTTAAAAGATTATCTTTCTAATAAGGCAAGTCCCAGAAAATACTCTGTTTGGTCCAGTTATGGTTTTGACCGAACCCCTCGACACGATTGTTCGATGGATCTTCCATTGCGGTGGGCAATTCCTTTACAACTTCTCAAATATCGTATCCTAACAATTTGGCAGGAGGATCAAGAAATTCTTGTTTTCCACATCTGAACGCGTCCTTGTTCTTTCGCCAAGGATGGCTCATGGGCAGAAATTGACGGTGACAGTCAAAGAAAGAAGTTTTTTCTCCATGTCTAAGGCGAAATGCCTTACTATTTTCCATGCATATCGGACAAGACATGTTGCCGTGCGTACTCCATCCCGACAACATACCGTATGCTGGAAAATCATTGATTGTCCACATGAGTGAAGCTCTCATCTGAAAGTTCTGTTTCTTGGAAATATCATACGTCGTGACACTGATCTCCCACAACTGTTTCAGCTCATCCACCAACGGCTGTAAATATATATCAATGTTCTTCGTCGGATTTTTGGGACCAGGTATGATAGCTGTCAAGAACATATAAGGAGTCTTCATACACATCCATGGTGGCAGATTGTAAGGGGTAAGAATGATCGGCCAATATGAGTATTGAGATGCCGACTGTCCGAAAGGGGCGAAGCCATCAGAACATAGCGCAAGGCATACATTTCTAGGCTCTACAGCAAAATCTGGATGACACAAATTAAAATGTTTCCACGTCTCTCCATCCGAAGGATGTGACAATTCTCCTTCGTCCTTTATGTGTTCTTCGCTGTGCCACGTCATGTGTTTCGCTGTATTCAGAGACATATATAACACCCAATTTTCCAGATGAGGGTATTTTTGAAATTTTGTAATTATAATTATTATTTAAGGATATTTATTTTATATTATGATTTTTAGTGATTTTTAAGTAATTTTTTGTAGCATTGATTTTGGGCCTATAGTTGACTTTGATTAGTGTTGACTAGAAGACTAACCTAGTGACTAACCTTGGTTAAGACCCCTTGGTTAGGTTAAGTAAACTTGGTTTGACCTAATTTAGTGAAGTTTAAGTCATTGGAACTTGTTTGGAGAGATTTGGAGTTGATTTGACTAATATGGCTTATGACTTCATAAGTCATGATTAATGACTTGACTTATAGCCATAGGCCCACACCAAGAACCAAACCTAACCCTAATCAGCCCATGGCAGCCACTATTGATCCTTTCCCCCTATTTAATCCCCTCCTAGAATTTAGGGCTAGCCTCCATTGGGATTTGTGCAAGTTTTGGAAGAGGTGAGTCTCCATCTTTCTAAAATCATAGGAAATCCATTTCAACTCCATTTTCCTTCAAATCAATTGCATTAGGACCTAATTCTTCTGTTCCTTCTGTTCGTGTAAGAATATTTCAGAGTAGGATCAATTTGTGAGAGTTTTTGAGGCTTGGAGAACCATTCCATTTGGGGCTTTTGTGAGCTTTGCACATCAATAGGTATAATCTATTCTAACCCATGAAATTCCTGTTTAATTGTATTTCTAGGATGCCCTAGCCCTAACCTAACTGTAGGAATAGGAATCCCCAAAAGTTGTGTCTATTTCGTGTCCTAACAGGACACGTATCAGTGTCATGTTTGACGTGTTTGATGTAATGCCTCAACCAACATTTTGTTCTAATTTTTAAAATGTATTTGAATAGAATCTTAGATCTAGGGTTTGATTATTGATTTCTGTGTTTATTTCCTAGTTTTGGTGTCGTGTCGTGTCCACACGGGGACACGAACACGCTGACCGCGTGGTGTGTACTGTGTCCTGCATTACGGGGTCAATAACTCTCGACACAGGACACGTGGACACGCCATTTTTGGCGAGGGGCTTGGGGCATCATCTGCCACCATCCTCCCAAAAGATGGGCGTGCGTGGTTGCGTGTGCGAGGATAAATCCTCCTCGCACTGGCCGCACTGGCCGCGCGCGCGCGCTGTGCACACGTGAGTATTGGCCACTGACACGGCTCTAAAGCCGACACGACACGAGTCTAGGATACTGTGCAGGGGCATGCACATGTAGCCCTACACGTGGGCATGATCACGAGTCGTGTCGTGCCCTGTGTCGTGTCCTAGAGTGACACGCACGCGTGCACGACGCTGCGTACTGTGTAGTGTCTGTGTATAATTTTAGACGTAGACACGCCGTATCCGGCTCTAGGGTGACACAAAAGGATTCCTGGGGACACGTGCACGTGTGGGGGATTGTTTACCAACCTTTAAAATGTATATTTAACATAGATTTGATTTCGAATTTGGAATTCCTATTTATCACTGATACCAGGTTTACTGTTTCGAAAATCCTTAGTTGAGTTCTGTTGCAAACCAAAATTGGATGTTTATTTGTCATGCATTGTTTCACACAGGTGTAATAGGACCTACAAGTTGGGTTTTACATGTCAGAACTAGGTTTTGCTCTTTGAATGATATTTTGAATTACTTGTTGAGGGTGGTATAATATGTGAACTGTTAAGTTCAATGTTTAAATTGCAATTTCCTGTTTTTTTCCACTGGTAGAGTCCTGCACTCAAGTTCCTGTTAAAACTAACTTTTCCTTGATGTTTAGTACTAGGCTAAACCTATTTCATTGATGCTTACTGCATGTGAGGGAAATAGGGGTTTAGGTGAGTAGAAAATAGGTTTTGTGCTTAATTATTTTCCTTAAACTATCATTGCCATGTTGCACTATTGCACATCACACATTCCTGAAGTTATTCTGTGTTCTCTAAAACTGTTTTGATTTTGATTTCATGTTTTAATCATCTGCCACATTGTTCCCTATTCATGTGGACACCCTCATATAACCCACAACTGTCATTTAAATTGATTTCACTTTTGCCTTCATTCTATGGTCATATTCCTGAGAATCCTACTCACAGTTAGCTTAGGGTCTGAATGAACTGAGATGCTATACTATTTTCTTGCACATTTGGCACACATTGAATCACATGCTCATCCCCACAAACACAACCTTAGCCAACTATACATTTCAATTCCTGAACACTGTCAACTGATACTCTATTCCTGTGTAATAGTACCCTTTAAACTGTCAATTTAATTTCTAGTTTTAAATCTGAGAATTTGAACTGAAATTGATTCCTCTTCTTTTAACTGAGTTTGATTTCCCTTCTTAAACCAAACTTTGATGTTACTGGCCAATGGTTTTCAAGGGGATGTTGGATACGACATTGGGTTTGGAAAGTTTGTACTGTCAATTTGATTTCACTTATTGCATTGTCACTTTAATTCCCTGTTGGTGATTAGGAACTATTTTTCTATTCCTGTTTGCTCACACACAGGTATTTATATGCTATATAACACTCTCATGACACTTGTTACACATAACCCTCTTGTACTCTCAACACACACACACATGAACACAAATGCACATGTGCCCTTTCCTATTCTTCAATGTATATGTGTATATACATGTGTATATATATATATATATATATATATATATATATATATATATATATATATATATATATATATGTGATACATATATATATGTGATACATATATGTTGATACATATATGTGATACATATATAAAATATATATATATATATATATATATATATATATATATATATGTGATACATATACTATCATGTATTCTATATATTATATTGTGTGTACTATTTTATATTAGATACATATATGTTAATATGTGTATATGTAGATATGTGTTTGCTATAGGTAATATAGCCTATGGGCCTATAGCCTAGGGCTCATTACCTATGAATGTGGCTTGAATGCCAGAATAGGGTATAGTTGACTTGTATAATCTTGATGTGGTGTGTGCATGCTAGAATAGGCTGGTTAGGCCTAGTGAGACTTGACTAGACTAGGATTGACCTAGTTTTTGACCCAGAGTTGACCATGATTGACTTGGACCTAGTTTGACCTAGACAGTTGACCAAGGTTGACTTAGAGTTGACTTTGACCCAGACTGACCTAGAAATCATGTAGATTGCATCATAAACATCATCTATCTCTTTTTAAACATATTATAACCCATATTACTCTGTTTAGGACATTGTGACTCCGGTGCAGGCATTTGATATTATACTACTCTTTTCAGAGTAGCAGGCGAGTACATTCTCTGATAGTTCTTTCATTTATTTGTCAATTACTGTACTTCAGTTCTAGATAGTTTTATGTGATTCTTATAACACGTATGGATATTTCTGGATTCATGTATGCGACACACGTACCGTCTGTCTGGCCTCTATTTTCTGGAACCACTACTGGCATCACCTTCTGGAATCACTACTGGAATCACCTACTGGAATCATTCTGGAATCTTTGCTGGTATCATTATGTTTGGCTGGACTCATCCCGATTTCTCATGTCGTTTTATGGATTCACTTGTACTTGCTGGATAGGGAAATATTGGAATAGCATGTGAACATACCCAAATACTGGAACCACTCCCGTGGAATTATACTAGAATGTTAACCATCTCACACCCGGCTAGGTGTGTGATGTGCCGTATTACCTACAGCCGTTCACATGTCGATCCCGATATTTTAAAACACACTGTTAGAGTATAGGCTGGACTCACCCTGGAACCTTTGATCACCAACTGGACTCACCTCATACCGGACTCATCTTGTACTGGAATCACCTGGTATCAGATTCATGTTGTCTGGATTTACTTAGGTTTTGCACTTGTTACATTTACATTGTGGACTTATTATGTTACCTTAGTTCAGCTAGACTTATTTTACATTCTTCATTGCCATCATTCTTCTCTTGTTTTAGTTACTTTACTTTTCTTGTATCTTACTGCTTCTCTATGCCACAACCTAAATTATAAACTGCCATATTCATCAATAAAACTATTTATAACTGCTTTATAGTTCTCTGTCATTTACTTGAGATTTTTTTATGAGTTGTACTCGTTCCTGTCCTGACTGGACCTATTGAAATTTTACAGATGATTGCCGTGAGGACACATGCCCAATATATTATGGACCCGGAGACGGGATGACTACCTTTGGCCCCGACACTCAGGAGTGATCGGGATTTAGTTTAGCAGACTAGCATTTGTTTTCATGTTGAACTTGTTATAGAAGTTTTGAGACTTGTGTAGTATTTGAGATTTGTTGAGAGTTGTTATTATTTTAGTAGTTGTTCTTCTATTCTTAGTTAATTCTTCTGTGCTTATCTTATCGTGCTTAGACTGTGATTGAGTTCAATATCTTATACTTGTCCTCCGTTCGGAGTTGATCATGATGAGTACATTATAATTGTGTGAGTTGCTGGTTAGATAGTAACCTAGGACAGCGCTCTACCGCCGACACTGCGGCGTAGGCTGGGCGTCGTTACGTATTCGTACCCTCACAGTGGGTGTGGGTCGTGACAATATACATCCTCTGCAAGCGCTTCGTGATCGACAAGTAATGCATATACTTGTAAGGATGTCGTTTTCTAGTTGACTTTCCTTTTTCCTGCACTGGCTTATAACGATCCGTATTACAGAAGCTGCAACTTTCTGATACGCAATTCTCTTTGTAGTACAACATGCATCTATTGGGAAAACAATCTATCTTCTTGTACCCCAGTCCCAGTTGTCGGACCATCATCTTTGACTTATAGAAGTTTTTGGGAGCTCTTTTGATTACTTCGGTAACACCTCGTTGATTAGTTGTGTGATCCGATCATAGCAAGCTTGTGGCAAGTTAAAATCAGACTTTATGTTCAGCAACCACATCGTCACTGACAGTACGAAATGAGTATCACAACCAGGATATAGAAGAGTATCTGCGTCCTGAAATATAGCATAGAACTCTTTCGACTCGGGATTAGGATCCTCCGGATCAAAATTAGGCCTTGCCGCATCATACACCATATCTCGTGCAAGGTTCTGCACGTCTCCATAATCAACAGAGCATCCGTCGTCTTCGAGGACATCCATTGCAGCATTATCATCAAAAATATAAGTACCAGCTTCTGCCGCCTGTCTTTCCAAATATAATTTGCCTTGCGATGACCACAAGCCCACGTACAAAACCCTTATGGGTCAAATGATCTCTCACAGTCACCACTTCTTCGTAACGTCTATTGTGACAATTAACACATGGACACTTGATTTTGTTACCGTCCAAGTACTGAGCTTTTCTCAGGGCATACTTAAGAAATACTTCTACGCCTGCCTGAAAATCGTCACTAACACCAATTCTGCTCTTGTGTTGCCGTTTGTACATCCATGTACGATCAACAAAGTAACGATTCATCCTTTATTTGGATGTGATAATCTGTATCGTAAGACAAACTAAACATAAGAATAGCCCGATACTTTAAATTCGATACTCCGATCTGATATTAATACCTATGTATTAATTTCTATTTGTTTTTTGATACCAAAAAATCTGATACTCCGATCAAAAACCACTGATATTACCGATACCCTCGATGCCAATACTCATAGGGATAGTCCGATACCGATATCGGGACATGCCAAACTGTATCAGTATCGGATAGTATCGAATCGGTATCGGTCAGTATCGGGTATCGGGCAGTATCGGAGCGGGACATGCCAAACTGTACCGGTATCGGTTAGTATCGGTCAAGGTTTAAAGTATCGGCCGATACCGATCCGATACGACCGATACCGACACGGTTTGGCATGTCCCGTTCCGATACCGATCGATACCCGATACTGACCGATAAAGACATTGAGGGGTCTCTTTTCCAGTCAATTTGACAAAAAAATGAACAAAAAAGACAAAGCAGCAAGGGTTTAAAGCATAATAAGATTGTAAAAGAAAAAATAATTATTTATTGCTTGTAAACCAATTGGTAAGGGTGATTATTATTTCATTTAATTTCAAAACTACTAATAAATTGCACTGGAAATACTTAATATTATGCCTAAATGTATAAAAAAATTAAATGTTAATAATTTATTAATAACTATTTGTTTTTCGATACCAAAAAATTTGATACTCCGATCCAAAACTACTGATACTACTGATAACGCCGATACCGATACTCATAGGAATGGTCCGATACCGATTCCAATACCGATACTGTGAACCTTGGTATCGGTCCGATACCGATTCCGGTAAACTGAAAATATATACATGATAAGTAAGAACTGTAAGTGACTAGTGATTTAGAGCATAATACAGCTATGTAAATAGGATTGGGTTACACATGAATAAGCTATAGATTTCACATGAATACCTACTGGGGATAATGATCCACATAACCACTTCTACTCACCCATGCCCCAATCAATACACAAGGATCCATTCAAGTTATGTTACATACATGATTTCATGTGGGCTCAATAAATGAGTGCACATGAATAATATACATGATGGGCTCAGTGAACATGAGAGTACATGAATCACATGAGTGCACATGAATAGTGAAAGCACAGGAATACATGATGTACATAAAAAGCACATGACATGACGTATCCGATGCTCCCAAGGGGATAACATCTCATGAAAAGATCCATATAGTACCAAACCGTTATAACATCGTGACAACATCAAGTAAAGTGATCTAGAGCAAGAATGTAAGTCCTAGCAAGTATAAAACGATCAGAGAATGTACTCGCCTGATAGCCTGAATAGCTGATGAGAAAAGATGGCCAACTGGAGTCACAGAGTCCTAGTTAAAGCAACAAAGGTTATAAAGAGTTTAATTTACATGATAATTGAATTTACAATGCAATCTACATGATTCTAAGCCAATCTAGGTCAAAGTCAACTCTGGTCAACACTGGGTCAACCTAAGTCAACATCTAGTCAAACTAGGTCAACAACAAGGCTATCTTGGCCAACTGGTCAAACTTAGGCTATCAAGGGTCAATTTGGTCAATGGTCAACTATTGGTCAACTTTAGGGTTTGGTCAACTAAGTCAATGATCAACTAGGCTATTTGGGTCAATATCTAGGGTTTGGTCAAACTCTATTCTACAAGTCCAAATAGGCCTATTGAGTCTATTTCTATCAATCTATAGGTTAACACAAGTATAGGCTAAGGTATACTAAGTTAAGTATATATGTATATCATATATAAAATATCTCACAAAATAGCTACTAGCCTACAAATATCATATATATACATTACACCTATATATATTAACCCCAACTCTCACATCTATACTATTTCCTATCCATTATCCATCTATCTATCTATCATCACATCTATATATATTACTCACTAATATATAATCATAGCATATATTCACTTTCAATATATATCACATATAAAGGTCGTAACTAGGCAAAGGTTCTAGTTGCAAGGAACATGTCCAATACTATGGACTGAACAAGTAACTAAGGGGCTGGACAGAAATAGAACATGCCAAACTACTCTCTCAATCTATTATCCTAAACTGGTTCATCAACTAGGGTCTGAACATGAGTGTCTATCAACTTCCCCACTCTAAATCACTCTTCACTAACTCACTTAATACACACACACTTCCTTACTCTGCCTACCGACAATATATTCACTTCTACATACCAAGCTATAATGATTGCTTGGATATGTAATAAAAATGGAGGATATCCCCAATCAGACACTTATCTCACCTAAACACACATCCAACCCGAGCCCATCTCTTCCTAAATTGCTATTACTAAGACTTCCCACTCAAGGACTAAACTTTAAGATGAGAGAATAGAATTGACTTTCACGGTAAAGACTGAACTTGGAGGTTCATTCTTAAGACTGGAACTTAAATGAGTGATGTAGACCAAGGAAACTGCTCTGTCAAATTCTACATTTCCCGAGCCTCTATCCACTATACAATTGATGCCTATATGAAATGATATAGGTTTTCTATATAACTGTTACATTCTATTTCCTATATAGAGCTAGTACATATAAGCCTATCCACTGATACATACATCAAATGAGCTACACATCTTTCCTCACAGGTCACCTTCATCAAACTTGAACATGTAAGGGTTGATGTAAGGATATCTCGAACTGAACAGATATAAAGTGGACTGCATCAGTGGCACCATTATTTATCCAAACTGGAACCAAATATAAATATCAGACATTCGATTAAAACCTAACCTAATATCTGAACTAACTACTATAGTCTGTCCCAACCTGTGATACCTACCTACAAAAATGGATACACCCTCTGACACTGTATGCTAAACCCAGGGAATGGCCAGCTGTGGCTCTTAACCTGTGCACAAACATTGGCCTATGGCCCTATGATCTCCTTTCCAATGCTGCTATCCTCTAATCATACATCAACAAAGTTTCAAGTCCACATAGGACTGATACCCCAATATGGCCTGATCGAAATCAAACCAAAACCTATAGTTCTCAAACCCAAACAACAACACAACATGTAACCTAGGAATACAACAACATACATATATAAATCTCTGAAAAATAAGAAATCAAAATCAATTCTTCACAAAACTCAAAATGGGAAAAAAAATCAGGAAAACAGTTTCATATCAACATTTCCATTCGAAAAGCAAAATAGCAATGTAAATTCGAAACTAAATTAAGAAAACATGTGTATAGTGTAGGGACAAGCCCCACGTGTCCTAATGAACTAAATCGTGTCAAATCGTATCAATAAACTGTACTTAAACCGGCTCGTGCAGCCATGTCGAGTCGTGTCAGGCACGACACAGTGTACGTCATACCTCGTGCACATTTCCAAGGGTCAATGGGGGTTAGGTCTAGGTGTTAGACACCCTGCTTCGAGTCCTCGTGTCAGAGATACAAGTGAGTATCAGGGCTCAATTTCGTGCGTGTGCACCGCAAGCCGAGACCCATATGGGCTCGATTACTTTGCGCACACTCAACAAAATCTCGTAAAACTTCATGGGCATGTGGACAGAGGTTGCCCCCACATGTCCATCAAGTTTCACGTGTCTACATGTCCTGTGTATCGAGTTATGACACTCGAAATACAGGACAGTGCACGAGCTGTGCACGGGACCTCGTACTACGTCCCCATGTCCAGTTTGGACATAAAAACAGTGGCAAAATCAACTCAGTCTTCACAAAAGTTACTACATACATATAGATCTACAAATTCATGTAATTAGGTTTGCAATTTACATAAATTCATTTCTTTGTGACATTTCACCAAACACTTCACATAGCACACCGATACTCATGCAATACGCATACCTAATGGATTCAAAATCCTATCAAACTTGGTCTACAGGTCCATGGTACTTAGATGTATGCATCTATAAAGAGAAAACAAAAATTTAAAGGGTTTAGAGGCCATAACCTATTGAGAGTCAAATCTCAATGAAAAAGCCTAAGAATGACACTCCTTCTCCAACTTACAATGGTCCAAAGCTTCAAAATCCTTGCTAGCTATCCACCGATGGTCTCCTCTACTGTAGGAGAGTGCAATTCAAAAGACTAGGCTCAATTTATAGGTGATTTGGAGAATTAGGGATGATTTTGGGAAGAACTCAAACTAGGGTTTGAAGAGGCTTTGTAAAAGAGGCAAGATGTGAACATGAGATGTTTATTTAGAGGGGGGCTGCCTCTTGGCTGCCTAGGGATGATTCTAGGGTTAGGGTTTAGTTCAATTGAGGTTTAAGGCCTTCTAGCAAGTTCAATTCAAGCCTGTACTCAAAGGCCCATCTAAATTAGGGTTTCCTAACCAAAATATCCAACCTTAACAAATATCTAGATATTCCTAACCTTTTCATGTAATGGAAGCTTCTAATCTAATATCTAGGCTCATGGTTAACAATCTAGATTAGGGCAATTCTATGTTTAGGCTGAACAAATAGATTAGCACATAATTAATTAATCAAAATTTATTTTCACTAAAATTCAAAAATGACCAAAATACCCTTAGACTAAAATGTGGTAATTAGTCAATCTGATCACATGGTTAGGTCCCCGTGGTTGTGGTTAGTCTCTAGGCTTAGCAATTCTAGGGTTACACTAGTTAAACACCAAAATCATAATTCACCAATTTAAATAGTAATAAAATAATTAAAATTCACCAAAAATCATTAACATGATTTAAATCCTATTATTAAATGATTTATTTTACAAAAGTTTAAAATTACCCTCATTTTACAAAAGTGGGTGTTACAAGTCTACCATCCTTAGAAAAATTTTGTCCTCAAAATTTAGATGGTCATACTCCTCCTAGAGTCTCGTCCCCAACAATCAAGGTCTCAGAAAACTCATCTAAATCATGCAATTTGAAAGAATAACATATAGGATCACGGCAGGCAAAATCAGTTTGGGGTCTCATCTAGCTACTCTAACCATACTAGATCAAAAGCAGTCATAAGGTATCAAAACATACAAGCAAGGGGTGTATCTTCATTAAAGACATGCTAAGGTCTAGGTCAAAACTCACCTTCAACTTGGTCTGGTGAATAGGACTCCCTCCTGGAGGCAGGGCCTTAATCCCCAAGGCTCTTCTCATGAATCATGCTCTTGTTAAAACTCTCCTCTCTTTTTTTCAACTTAATTATCCCAAAATTTAAATTCTTACACCTTGTTCTAACTTGGATCCAAAATCTCTAGATCAAAGTTTATGAAATCCTCAAACTTGTTCGAATCACTGTCCTCAAAATCTTTCGGAGCTAATACTACTATGTCATGCAGGAACTTATTCTCTTTTATAAAATCAACCTTCGTATTTCCTTCATGTACACCTTCAAATATTATTCTTCTTTAAAATTTTAAAATCTCCACAAATCTTTAAATTTTTCTATAACTCAAAAATTTAAAACTTGGATCCTTGTGTTCACTCTGTTCTTAGTCGCCCTCTTACCAACATCTTATTCGATTTTATATCATCATCGCATCACAGGTAAATTCTCTTCTCCATATTTAAATTCCCATATTTAACATCTCCACCTTAAGTGAAATATCTCGAGAAATAACCTAAAATTATTCAAGTTTACCAAAACAAACCAACATCGAATATCCTTATTGTTTCTAAAGTATACCTACAAAATATTACTGTTCCAACCATCATTATATACATCCTACTATCCTTCTGATCAGCTTGAGGGGTCACTACCTCCTGAACAGACTAACATCCCAGGTGGAAAACTGGTTATCATAATTAGCAGAGAACTAGCTACCAGGGTTACTTATTCTAATACCAGAGCTATACTATTACCTCTAAGGTAAAGGCCTATCACAAGTCATCAAATTATTGTGCTATGAAAGAATTATATCTAAATGAAGTTCTACAAAGTATTAAACTAAATAACTAAAATTATCCCTACTCCTAAGTTAATTGATAATGAAACAAACAATTTTTTGATAAAGACTGAAATGAAATATAGAGATAATATGTTCTAAGAACCTTCTCAAGATACAATCTGATAATCATATGCGTTTGTCCAAAATCATAATACTCAGAATTTGCGTCATACTAGTAAGCAAGGATACGATAAACCATAGAGTCCGTAACTAAGACACATACCTCTAGAATTATGGTATTTAAAATTTTTGCATTGCCGCTAGCTTGGCTGCGAAAACCTTAAATTTCCACACCCGAGAAATACATCCAAAATCAGACTATATGTCCTCACCATGCCAGCTAATATGACTGTAGAAGACTCTAGATTCCATAACTGAGGTGACCTAGCCCATACGATTTACCTTGGTAGAAAATTAAATCAACAATGAACACCAAGAATCAAATTTATTAACGAAAAATGAAGGTAAACAGGAACTGCTGGAATCGAATTTCGAGATAGTTTATAATAAGAATCTTAAGGGTCATCCCAAGAATCTCTCAAGGAATTCTAACTGTGATTGAGTATCCTCTTATTCTAAAACCTATTCCTTATTTTTTATCGCAAGTACGGAGCAGTACAACTAATCGTCGCACTACCACGACTTCGCACTAATGCGAATCTTGACCTGCATGGGCTACCACTAAAAACGTGTCACGACCCACACCCAGTATAGGGGCACGAGAAGAGGGTACGTCCAGCCTATGCCACAGTATCGGCAGTAGAACGATGTTCTAGGTCATAATCACAACTAAACAAAATATGATATACTCTCCGAATGGAGGACAATCTCAATAGATACAACTCAATCACAAAATCTAGAGGTAGATAAAAGCACGATAAGATAGATGTGAAATCTCAAAAGAGAACATACAAACAGAAGGAAATAAGTCTAAGTGTCTAAATGATACAATATCTCAACATCCAGAAATAATACATCTCAAAAGTCAATACAAAGACAAGACAACAAAATAAGATAGACAGTCTAGCTAACTAGTCTAAGCAGTAGGGGTGATATCCTTAGCTAGAGCTAGGTCCTCTTGAGAGTCTAGCTCGTAAGTGTCATCTAAGACTGCTCCATAATAGGTTGGGCAAAACTCCTCTGTGTCATCTGTAATATTTTTAACAGGTCCAATCAGGACAGGAACACGCACAATAAATCTCACACATTTCATATCATGACAGAAAATATAAAGTATACAAAAGAGTAAGATACATGAACTGTACAAAGATGTACATAAAAATAAGAGGGATAATTGTAAACTAAAAATATATACATGATTAGTAAGAACTGTAAGTGACTAGTAATTTAGAGCACAATACGGTTATGTAAACAGGATTGGGATACGCATGAATAAGCTATAGAATTTCATATGAATACCTACTGGGGATAATGATCCACATAACCACTTCTACTCACTCATGCCCCAATTAATACACAAGGATCCATTCAAGTTATGTTACATACATGATTTCATGTGGGCTCAATAAATGAGTGCACATGAATAATATACATGATGGGCTCAGTGAACATGAGAGTACATGAATCACATGAGTGCACATGAATAGTGAAAGCACAAGAATACATTATTTACGTGAAAAGCACATGACATGACGTATCCGATGCTTCCGAGGGGATAACATCTCATGAAAAGATCCATATAGTACCAATCCGTGATAATATCGTGACAACATCAAGTAAAGTGATCTAGAGCAAGAATATAAGTCCTAGCAAGTATAAAATGATCAGAGAATGTACTCGCCTGATACCCTGAACAGCTGATGAGAAAAAATGGCCAACTGGAGTCACAAAGTCCTAGTTGAAGCAACATAGGTTATAAATAGTTTAATTTATATGATAACTGAATTTACAATGCAATCTATATGATTCTAAGCCAATCTAGGTCAAAGTCAACTCTGGTCAACACTAGGTCAACCCAAGTTAACATCTAGTCAAACTAGGTCAACAACAAGGCTATCTTGGCAAACTGGTCAAACTTAGGCTATCAAGGGTCAATTTGGTCAATGATCAACTATTGGTCAACTTTAGGGTTTGGTCAACTAAGTCAATGATCAACTAGGCTATTTGGGTCAATATCTAGGGTTTGGTCAAACTCTATTCTACAAGTCCAAATAGGCCTATTGAGTCTATTTTTATGTCAATCTATAGGTTAACACAAGTATAGGCTAAGGTATACTAAGTTAAGTATATATGTATATCATATATAAAATATCTCACAAAATAGCTACTAGCCTACAAATATCATATATATACATTACACCTATATATATTAACCCCAACTCTCACGTCTATACCATTTCCTATACATTATCCATCTATCTATCTATCATCACATCTATATATATTACTCATTAATATATAATCATAGCATATATTCACTTTCAATATATATCATATATAAAGGTCGTAACTAGGCAAAGGTTCTAGTTGCAAGGAACATGTCCAATACTATGGACTGAACAAGTAACTAAGTGGCTGGACAGAAACAGAACATGCCAAACTACTCTCTCAATCTATCATCCTAAATTAGTTCATCAACTAGGGTCTGAACATGAGTTTCTATCAACTTCCTTACTCTAAATCACTCTTCACTAACTCACTTAATACACACACACTTCCTCACTCGGCCTACCTACAATATATTCACTTCTATATACCTAGCTATAATGATTGCTTGGATATGTAATAAAAAATGGCGGATATCCCCAATCAGACACTTATCTCACCTAAACACACATCCAACCCGAGCCCATCTCTTCCTAAATTGCTATTACTAAGACTTCCCACTCAAGGACTAAACTTTAAGACGAGAGAATAGGATTGACGCTCGAGGTAAAGACTGAACTTGGAGGTTCATTCTTAAGATTGGGACTTAAATGAGTGATGTAGACCAAGAAAACTGCTCTGTCATATCCTACATATCCCGAGCCTCTATCCACTATACAATTGATGCCTATATGAAATGATATAGGTTTTTTTATATAACTGTTACATTCTATTTCCTATATAGAGCTAGTACATATAAGCCTATCCACTGATACATGTATCAAATGAGCTACACATCTTTCCTCACAGGTCACCTTCATCAAACTTGAACATGTAAGGGTTGATGTAAGGATATCTCGAACTGAACGGATATAAAGTGGACTGCATCAGTGGCACTACTATTTATCCAAACTGGAACCAAATATAAATATCAGACATTCGATTAAAACCCAACCTAATATCAGAACTAACTACTATAGTCTATCCCAACCTGTGATACCTACCTACAAAAATGGACACACCCTCTGATACTGCATGCTAAACCCAGGGAATGGCCAGTTGTGGCTCTTAACCTGTGCACAAATATTGGCCTATGTCCCTATGATCTCTTTTCCAATGCTGCTATCCTCTAATCATACATCAACAAAGTATCAAGTCCACATAGGACTGATACCCCAATATGGCCTGATCGAAATCAAACCAAAACCTATAGTTCTTAAACCCAAACAACAACACAACATGTAACTTAGGAATACAACAACATACATATATAAATCTCAGGAAAATGAGAAATCAAAATCAATTCTTCACAAAACTCAAAATGGGAAAAAAAATCAGGAAAACAGTTTCATCTCAACATTTCCATTCGAAAAGCAAAATAGCAATGTAAATTCGAAACTAAATTAGGAAAACATGTGTATAGTGTAGGGACAAGCCCCACGTGTCTCAATGAACTAAATCGTATCAATAAACTGTGTTTAGACAGGCTCGTGCAGCCATGTCGAGTCGTGTCAGACACGACACAGTGTACGTCACACCTCGTACACATTTTCAAGTGTCAATGGGGTTAGGTCTAGGTGTTAGGCACCCTACCTCGAGTCCTCGTATCAGAGATACAAGTGCATATCCGGGCTCAATTTCGTGCGTGTGCACCGCAAGTCGAGACCCATGCGGGCTCGATAACTTCGCGCACACTCAATAAAATCTCGTAAAACTTCATGGGCATGTGGGCAGAGGTTGCCCCCACATGTCCATCAAGTTTCACATATCCATGGGTCCTGTGCATCGAGTTATGACACTCGAAATGCAGGACAGTGCACGACCTATGCACGGGACCTCGTACTACGTCCCTATGTCCAGTTTGGACACGAAAACAGTGTCAAAATCAACTCAGTCTTCACAAAAGTTACTACATACATATAGATCTACAAATTCATGTAATTAGCTTTGCAATTTATAGAAATTCATTTCTTTGTGACATTTCACCAAATACTTCACATAGCACACTGATACTCATGCAATATGCATACCTAATGGATTCAAAATCCTATCAAACTTGGTCTACAGGTCCATGGTACCTAGATGTATGCATCTATAAAGAGAAAATAGAAATTTAAAGTATTTAGAGGCCATAACCTATTGAGAGTCAAATCTCAAAGAAAAAGCCTAAGAATGACACTCATTCTCTAACTTGCAATGGTCCAAAGCTTCCAAATACTTGCTAGCTATCCACCGATAGTCTCCTCTACTCTAGGGGAGTGCAATTCAAAAGACTAGGATCAATTTATAGGTAATTTGGAGAATTGGGGATGATTTGGGGAAAAACTCAAACTAGGGTTTGAAGAGGCTTTGTAAAAGAGGCAAGATGTGAACATGAGATGTTTATATAGAGGGGGGCTACCTCTTGGCTGCCTGGGGATGATTCTAGGGTTAGGGTTTAGTTTAATTGAGGTTTAAGGCCTTCTAGCAAGTTCAATTCAAGCATGTACTCAAAGGCCCATCTAAATTAGGGTTTCCAAACCAAAATATCCAACATTAACTAATATCTAGATATTCCTAACTTTTCATGTAATGGAAGCTTCTAATCTAATATCTAGGCTCATGGTTAACAATCTAGATTAGGGCAATTCTATGTTTAGGCTTAACAAATAGATTAGCACATAATTAATTAATCAAAATTCATTTTCACTAAAAGTCAAAAATGACCAAAATACTCTTAGACTAAAAAGTGGTAATTAGTTAATCTGATCACATGGTTAGGTCCCCATGGTTGTGGTTAGTCTCTAGGCTTAGAAATTCTAGGGTTACACTAGTTAAACACCAAAATCATAATTCACCAATTTAAATAGTAATAAAATAATTAAAATTCACCAAAAATCATTAACATGATTTAAATCGTAACAATGGAGATTCGAAGTGGGCCTGAGGCAATCAATTTCTGCCCATACGACTATGCCCGAATACCAAACAATGGGGGAGTCACTCAACCACGCCCTCCATCTGGAGCCTAAGTATCCTCCTGCCACTATCGGCTTTGTGAACCATAATAATCACAAGCGCCATAGTAATGCAAGAGACAACAACATGCATAAACGCCCAAACAACGGCCACCAGGGCAGAACCCAGGCATGTGCTGCAACAAAAATAACAACTTTGGGCACCATGTCGTCGATTGCCATGTCTCTGAAGGTGGATAGTGGTACTACTGTAAGACGGGCCATCAGCACTCAAATTATCCGACCAGAAGGCCGAACCCAACGGTGCTGTAACAATAGCAGTACCAACAGAACCGAGGCCAAGTACCTCAGGGTATACAGACAGTGCCATAAAATGGCCAAGACCATCACCCCAATGCCCAGGGCCGCATTTATGCCATGACCCTGGATGAGATGTTCGTATATGACACAGTCGTGACAGGTATACTACTTTTCAATATTAAACCTGCTCATGTACTATTTGATTCAGGTGCCATGCATAGCTTTATATCAGCAACTGAACACAAATTTTTTGTGATACCATTAGGCCTTAATCTTAGCGTTAACATACCGTCGGGCACGTCACTACTTGCAAACTTAGCCTACGGAGACGGAATCATCTGTATAGAAAGTCAAATGGTCGATCTTGATGCAATAGTCCTAGACATTAAGAACTACGATATCATTTTGGAAATAGATTGGCTCGGCCCGTACAATACCACCATTGACTGTGCCGGAAAGACGGTCACCTTCCGTATACCCGGAGTGCCTGAATTCTGCTATTCATATGGTGAGGCATCGTCGACCTGCATGGTGATCTAAGTAATATCGGCTCGAAGGATGCTGCATTCCTAATATCAAGGCTATTTGGCGTCCGTTCGAGACATGAGATAGAATGGTACAAAATTGGGTTAGATCGATGTTGTGGCAGAATTCTCTGACGTATTTTCGGACGAGCTGTCCGACATGCCACCTGATCGAAAGATTGAGTTCACCATTGACACATTCTCCGATACCCAATAAATCTCTAAAGCTCCGTACAAAATAGCCTCGACAGAACTTAAAGAACTCAAAGTAAAGTTACAAGAATTGCTCGTTAAGGGACTAAGGGATTCTAGATCTTCAGCGATGCGTCCGGCCAGGGTTTGGGGTGTGTGCTGATGTAACGAAACAATATGATATCTTTTGCTTCCCGAAAGCTAAAGGATGCAATGGAACAAGGCGATACCTTTTGCTTTCTGACAGCTAAAACCGTACGAGAAGAATTATCCCACCCATGACCTGGAGTTAGCGGCAATTGTGTTTGCATTGAAATTGTGACGTTACTATCTTTATGGCATAACATTCACGATCTATACGGATCACAAGAGCCTCAAGTATCTATTCACGCAGAAGGAGCTGAACTTGCGGCAAAAGCATTGTCTTAAACTGATCAAAGATTACGACTTCACTATTGACTATACGTCGGGTAAAGGAAATATTGTGGTAGATATTCTAAATCGGAATTATATTACCTCGCTATCCATCAACCGCAGATTGCAACGTAACCTAGAAAAGATAGACATCGACCTTCAAGTTCGAATCAGGAATATACAGTTGGAACAGTTGCAGCTAGAGCCGAGCTTGCGAAAAAAGATCAAGTCCGCTCAGAAGGACGATCCATACCTAAAAAAGATACGAGAGCTAATCTCAACGGGTAGGACGACCGATTTTATGGTAGATAAAATCAACATGCTTCGATTGAGGGGTAGGATATGCGTTCCTGATGATTCAGAACTTAGAAATAAGATTTTGACGGAGGTGCACTACGTAAAATACACCTTGCATCCAGGCAGCACGAAGATGTACAAGAACCTCCACACGACCTTCTGGTGGCACAGAATAAAGAGAGATATGGCACTCTTCGTGTCATAATACATGGCATGTCAACAGATGAAAGCTGAGCATCAGAGGTCGGGCGGAGAGATACAGAATCTGGTAACTTCGGAATGGAAGTGGCAACTTGTATGCATAGATTTTATTGTTGGTCTGTCGAAGACGTCACCAGAAAATGAAGCTATCTAGGTCATCGTTGATCGACTAACCAAGTCAGCACACTTCATTGCCATTAAATTTGCTTGGAGCATTGATCGCCTGGCTCAGATTTATTTTGACGAGATAGTACAGCTGCACGGAGTCCCTGTATCTATCGTCTTTGATCGGAATGTACGATTTCGATCGCACTTCTGGAGTATCCTTCTGTCACAACCTGTACCCTAGAGTAAGAGCACGAGAAGTGAATACGTCCAGCGTACGCTGCAGTGTCGGCGGTAGAATATTGTCCTAGGTCACAATATCTAACAATATAAGGTACCTGTATATTATATACACTCCGAGTGGAGGTGACAATACAGAAATACAGTCTCAATCACAACTAAGGCCGAAATACGATAAGATAGATAGATAGATAGATATGAAACGAATCCACAAAGATAATAATAGATAGAGAGTCTACGTGTCTAAGATATCACAAAAATCCAGAAACATCCAAACTCAATACAATAATCCAGAGAAAATAAGTACAACTAAAAGACTACTCTAAACTAAGGGGGGTGTCATCCACTGCTAATGGATCCTGCTGGAGATCCAAGTCACAGCAATCCTCTAGGATAGTCCCATAGTAAGTGGTACAGAGCGCCTCGTCCTCATCCTCTGTAATATTTTTAACAGGTCCAGTCAGGACAGGAGCAAGCATAATATATCTCACACAAATCATAACATGTTAGGAAATATAAATGTAGAAGCATGGAATTTTAGGATCAGAAATCCTATGTGCCAAATACTACATGTGCCAGGGAGCTCAGATGAAGTACTTGGCACAGCAGCAAAAGAATAGACATTTAAAAGAGGATTTTTATTTCATACAAAAGTCTATTACATGTCTAAAAAAGAGCCATACAAAGGAGAATTTCTACAAAGAAAAGACCCTAAGTCTACAGCTAGGCACAACAATCACCATACGCTCTCAAACGGGCACATCTAGCCAGGCGCATCGCGCCATGCACTCTCAGCCAGGCGTATCCCTTCAGCAGCTCAGTTATGTGCATCCTCAGTTATGTGCATCCCTTCAGCGTCTCAGTTATGTACATCCCTTCAGTAGCTCAGTTATGTGCCACCCTTCAGCGTCTATCAGGCGCATCATGAAGTCTCAGCATATGCGCCATCAAATTCTACGACTAATAAATTATTTATTGAGCAGAACGAGGGTGGGCAATCAACCCTCTAGCTGGAGGAAGAGCTCTCCGCAATTGATCTGCGGCAAAAGGAGGCTTTCAACACAACCAGAATAGGCAATACCCACTCTGACAGAGGAAAGAGCCTCCAAAGCCGGGGCACCGCAATTTCGATCTGTGGATCTTCCAGCATAACGGAGACGAGGCTCGAGCATCCCGATCTATGGATACAACAGGCACCTTCCGCCTGCCTCAGAAGCCTTCGACTCCGACTTTTGGATGTAACAGTCACCTTTAAGTGCATCAATGAAGACAGTGCATCGCATCTTCACCCTCGGGAGCATCTCTTCAACAGAATGTGCTCGGACAAACAAGTTCATTTCGGAAGGACGTGAGAGAGCGAGAAGCAAACTCTCTCCATGCCACTATTTATTGGCCAGGCAAATCAAACCCATACGCCAAGTGGCTGGCTCTCCGAATCCCATGCAATGAATTTGCATTAAATGGTGATGAACCTGACGCTTCAAATTCAGCCAAGTAAAAAATGGCTATTTAAAGCACTCGAATGTCAAGAACATTAAATGCTGAAGTCTGACAGAGTTGGCAGCACGTCCCCCGAGGACTGAACAGTCGACAGCTTTTTCAGAAGATGAAGTGTCACTAACGTCAGCATCATCATTACTTTCATTCGGCGGTTACAAGCCACGTGGCCGTCCAACCATCTCGCATCCGCCTTCGCAGCCATGCACCCAAATTTTTGTATACGCCTCAAAAGCCATACACCTCAGACTTTTTCTCTGATCCCTAAAGACATAAGTCAAAGTCACTACTGAAGCCCCACGTGCGCGTCAAAAGCCATGTGCCCAGACTGGTTCCTGATTCCTAAAGGTTACGAGCCAAAGTCTCCTCATGTGCCCAATCCCAGGCGCATCCTATCAGATCACTCCCTACCAAATCCGAGATCTTCGAGCCATGGACCTACGACACACGTCCAATGACTTGATTCAGCCTATGAAGGGATGCTAATCACCCAAGATCTCAACAACAGAAAGATCCTCTCTATTGCTACGTGTTAGCTCGGCCGCAGCCCACAAAGGCAATAGGAAGGGTTCAACTCCTCAATCAGAGCGCATCGCCCATATGCCTCCATCAGCAATCGCCACGTGGCATCCCCATAAACAGGCGCATCCTATATATGCGTGCATGAGCATCCAGCCTGCAGACTATAAATAGAGGGATCATTTTCTTCTTTCACACACACATCACATATTTATCGACACACATATACAGAGACAGACCTACGGGCGTGCACAGAGAGGCAAATACAGACACTCAACGTCTTCTTTCTCTCTGCAAGCTCCAGCACCCAGAGCAACTCAGACCTTCAGAGAACCGAGAACCGTCGTCAGATCATCAACGGAATCAACGCATAACCACTGGCTCCATCGGCACAAGGGACCCAGATAAACAAAAGTATACTCCTAGGAATACATCTAAATCCTACATTGTAACACTGTTATGTTTGTAATTGAAATATGCAATCAAAAGATTTTAAGGGGAAACAAGCTGGCGACTCTGCTGGGGAACTCTTTCTCCTCCACCGAGAAAGCCGTGTCGTAATCCGACGACGTGAAGGTGGGCTCCTCTCACAAGACGCTGGTCGTATGCCTCAATCAACAGGCGTATGAGGAATTCATCTCTGAAGGTAGTACGAGTCCTTCGAAGCGGCTGCCGAAGCCGAAGAAGGCTCGCCAAGTGTGGGTACGCAAGGTCGACGGCTCCGGCACCACCACTGAAGGGGATGCGCCAATGTAGCCTTCCCTTCCTGCTGACATCCTCAGCAACCAAGATGCACCCATCGGTGCAGCACACCTCTCGGGAACACGTACGGCTGACCACTTTCTCCAGCCATCTCCTTCTCAAGCGAGGAAGATGCGTCGACGGAATAGGGGCGCAGCTAATGTCCTGCGTATCACCTCTGATGCGCTACAGAAGGTCTCTGTCTTTGACAGACTCACTCGCTGTAGTGGCGAGGAGAATTTGGATTCTGAGTACTATGTACCCCAGCGGGCTAGTACGAGGAAGTCCAAGACAGCATGGGCCATGCGCCCCAAACATGCTATGCCGACAGGAAACCAGAAGCATGCACTCACAATCATACGTGCTGCTGATGTTAAGCTGTATAAGGTCGACTCGGGTACTTTTATGCCGGAAATGAGTCGACCTTCAAAGTCCTTGTCTCACTTGGGCACATCTGTTGCGTTCGCAACCAAGTCGAGCAAGGCCAACCCTGTGGTCTTAAACTCCCGCGTCTCCACTGGTTGTGCGTCTGAGGTTCATTCAAGTCACTGTAAATGTTGTTCCCCTACTACTGATCTGAGCTCCTGTTTGGTGTTGGATCAGGGGGCACATCATTCACTTGACCACCCCGGCGCTTGGCCCTGCCATGCGTCTGATGGGGGTACGAAGGTGGCACTCTCCTCCAACGATCTACGTAACATGATCACTCAAAAACGTCGATCAGAAGAGTCAACTGACAAGCACAATATGCCCCTCAACGGGCACACTTGTGCTGTAGTCACCATCAACTGCTGTTGCAAGGCAGCAGTCCCACCAAGACAGTCGGTGTTCTAGCGGCTGCAATCATCAACACCCCTCCGACGATGCCTCAAAAAAAAGGTGTAAATAAAAGAGGAGCCAGAACTAAAGGTTGCTTCATGCAACATAATCTCTAACTCCTCGTCAGTCCGAAAGGCGACTGGCAATTCCTCGTCTTCGTCCAAAAGCCAGCCGAGGAAAACCAAGACAACTGTTCCGTCCTCCGGAGTGTTCGAAGGCACTCGAGGGAGAAAGAAGATCTTGGAGGAAGCTGGGGGTAGCCAAGCCCTTGTTGATCCTCCTTCTGAAGATGAGGATGTCCTCTAGAGCACAGCTGGGGTGGATCTTCATCCTGGAGACAAAGTCAGCCTCCCGGACATAGCTGGGGGTAACCAAGCCCCTAGTGATCTTTATCCTAGAAACGGAGCTAGCCTTCCGGATGTAGCTGGGGTAGTCTAACCCCTGTGGATCTGCGCCTCGAAGACATAGAAGCCCTCCAAGACAGAACTGGGGGTAGTCAGACCCTTACTGATACTTCTCCCGAAGACGAAGTTCCGGGAGAAGTTTCTCTTCTACAAGAGAGCGAGGCCGAAAGCGAGGCCTCAACCGATCCATCCGACTCCAGCCGTGTCATGACAGTATACATGACTGGGGGTGACACCGAGTCAGATGCGCCGCCAGCAGATCTCGTCCAGCGCATGGATACCCTGGAGGGAGGACTCAAAACCCTCTCTGCCTCCATGCAAACACTGACTCAAGCAGTATTTGAAATACGGTCCGCTTTGGCCAGGGTGCCTTCTATCGGTCCTGACCCAAGGGCCAATAGAGAATCAAGTGTACCCCCTTCAACGGGTATCCTTGGATCTAGATCGCCAAGAAGCACCACGGACGTCTGAGCCGTCAAATGCTCAACTCCAGGCTGCACCGCCTTCTCCGACTCCCAGCTCTACGAAAGATGTGGTCGAGATGATCAGGGACTTGCACGAGCGCTTTGAGTCCAAGAATAGACAAGAGGAGCGCCAAAAGATGGGCATCCCCCAACCTTATCCCCTCGAATGGAACAAAGTGGTTTATCCTCCTAAGTATAAACCACAAACATTTACGCCATACGACGGAAAGGACTCTCCGCGTCGCTATCTGACGTACTTCCAGTCCCAAACGGGACATCTCTCGAAGGAGGACGCACTACTCACCAGCATATTTATCGGGGCACTGAAAAGAGTGGCGTACGACTGGTACTGCAGTCTCTCCGATAACTCCATATCCTCCTTCGACGACTTGACGCGTCTCTTCCTCGACTGCTTCTACGACGGCGGGAAGGACATGACAATGGCGTCCCTCGTAGAGATACGTCAGAAGGAGAAGGAAACAGTTCGAGTATTCATCGAACGCTTCCGACAGGCCTGCTTCAGACTGCCCCCGGGCATGCCAGAACATGCACTCCCTGCCTGCAGTCAAACTCTGGCTCAACTCTACTCCTCCTTCCGACTGGAGTTCCTTGATCATCGGAGCTGAAGCAGCAGAAAAGAAGGCGTCCAATGCACGCCTTCTGGGAGTTAGTTTCCCTGTCTTTGAGGACAAGGGGAAATGGCACGCAGCCAACAACCCTGGACGAGTGACGAAGGGGAAACATGCGTTGACTGTCAATGCCTCCAAAGGTGCATCAGCACCTACTCAGAAGCCTCCACTTGTACCAAGGCCAAAGGAGGTTTATTCTTTCAACGATGAAGACACCCTGCAACTCTTCGAGATACTGAAGCAGGGTGACAAGATCAAGTTGTCGGACCTGAAGCGTCCCGACGAGGTTGGGAAAGTGGACAATCCGAGGTACTGTCACTACCATCGGTTTGTCGAACATCCAACTAAGGACTGCTACATCCTCAAAAACTATATCCAGCGTATGATCAATGTGGATGTTATCTCCATCGACTACGAGAAGAAAATGATCTCGGCCAACCTGGTGTCACTCCAATTTGGCACCTTACCGCCAACCACAACGTAAGATGGCATCGTCCCCATCCCAAAGGCGACAATGGAGGTGGTCAATCTACCACCTACTGTTTGCCATTAAAATCTTTTGATTGCAAATTTTAATTACAAATAGAACAGTATTACAATGTAGGACTTAGACGTAGTCCTAGGAGTACACTTTTGTTTATCTGGGTCCCTTATGTCGATAGAGCGAGTGGTAATGCGTTGACTCCGTTGACGATCTGACGACGGTTATCGGTTCTCTAAAGGTCTGAGTTTCTTTGGGTGCTGGAGCCTGCGAAGAGAAAAAAGACGTTGAGTGTTTGTATCTGCCTCTCTGTGTGCGCCCGTAGGTCTGTCTCTGTATATGTATGTCGATGGATATATGATGTATGTTGTGTGTGGAAGAAAGAAATGATCCCTCTATTTATAGTCTGCAGGCTGGCTGCTCATGCATGCATATGTAGGATGCGTCTGTTTGTGGGGATGCCACGTGGTGATTGCTGATGGAGACACATGGGCGATGCGCTCTGATTGAGGAGTTGAACCCTTCCTGTTGCCTTTGTAGGCAGCGACCAAGCTGACATGTAGCGATGGAGAGGATCTTTCTTTTGCTGTGATCTTGGATGATTAGCACCCTTCATAGGCTGAATTGAGTCAAAGGACACGTGTCGTAGGTCCATGGCTCGAAGATCTCGGATTTGGTAGGGAATAATCTGATAGGATGTGCCTGGGTTTGGGCGCATGAGGAGACTTTGACTTGTAACCTTTAGGAGTCACGAACCAGTCTGCGTGCATGGCTTTTGAGGCGCATACGGGGCTTCAGTAGTGACTTTAACTTCTTTTTTTAGGGATCAGAGAAAAAGTCTGAGGTGCATGGCTTTTGAGGTACATGTAGATATTTGGACGCATGGCTGCGGAGGCGCATGCGAGAAGTTCGACGGCCACGTGGCTGTAACCGCCGAAGGAAAGTAATGATGATGCTGACGTAGGTGACGCTTTGTCTTCTGAAAAAGCTATCAACTGTTCAGTCACGTGCTGCCAACTCTATCAGACTTCAGTATTTAATGTTCCTGACAGGTGATGGGTTGTTGAGTAGGCAACATCGATCGGTGTTCCACTAGGCGTATGGGGACGCATGAGAGCACATCCTTGGAAGGCGCTTGGTGCTGAGGGGCGCATCTGTATGATGTACGGTCTGACCGACGCATCCGCTTTGCATGACACGTCTTTATTGGTCGGCTGTTACGTTCTTCGAGTGCTTTAAATAGCCATTTTTGACTTGGCTGAATTCAAAGCATCAGGTTCATCACCATTTAATGCAAATTTATTGCATGGGATTCGGAGAGCCAGCCACTTGGCGCGTGGGTTTGATTTGCCCGGCCTATAAATAGTGGCATGGAGAGAGTTTGCTTCTCATTCTCTCACGTTCTTCCGAAATGAACTTGTTTGCTCGAGCGCATTTTGTTGAAGAGATGCTCCCGAGGGTGAAGATGCTACGCACTTTCTTCATTGATGTACTTGAAGGTGACTGTTACATCCAAAAGTCGGAGTCGAGGGCATCTGGGGCAGACGAAAGGTGCTTGTTGCATCCAAAGATCGGGATGCTCGAGCCTCATCTCCGTTATGCTGGAAGAGCCGCAGATTGAAATTGCGATACTTCGATCATCTTCCTTGGGCTTTAGAAGAGCTCCTCCTCCCGCTAGAGTGGGTGTTGCCCATTCTGGTTGGGTTAAAAGCTGCTCCTTTAGCCGCGGGTCGATTGCGGTGCTCTCCTCTTCCTTGGTTTGAAGAGCTCTTCCTCCAGCTAGAGTGTTAATTGCCTACCCTCGTTCTTCTCAATAAATGCTTCATTGGTCGAAGCATTTATCGGCGCATATGCTGACACTTCATGATGCGCCTGGCTGAAAGGGTGGCATATAACTGAGCTGCTGAAGGGATGCACATAACTAAGGATGCACATAACTGAGCTGCTGAAGGGATGCGCCTGGCTGAGAGCGCATGACGAGATGCGCCTGTTTGAGAGCGCATGGTGGTTGCTGTACCTGGCTGTAGACTTAGGGTATTTTCTTTTTGTTGAAGTTCTCCTTTGTACAGCCTTTTTTTAGACATATAATAGACTTTTATATGAAATAAAAATCTTCTTTTAATGTCTATGCTTTTGCTGTTTGCTGTGCCAAGTACTTCATCTGAGCTTCCTGGCGCATGTAATGTTAGGCGCATAGGATTTCTGGTCCTGAAATTCCATGCTTCTACAAGACCCCCTTCAAAGTTGTTAAAACTTTTTGTCAAGTTTTGGAATACTTTGAATAAGAAGCATGGTGGTTGGGGCGCATGACTGTTCGGGCGCATGGATACTCCGTGTATCAGTGATGGGGCGCATGCTCCTCCCAGTTAATACAAATGATAATGCTTCGATAACCAAGAAGATTGATGATGATCTTTTTAGATTTATTTGCAGTTATCTCCTCGCAGAACCCGAGGCGACGGCTGAGGTCACACTTTATCGGTTCATGCGTGTGGCTGAGCCTATAAATAGGCGTGAGATGAAGAGAGAGAGAGAGAGAGAGTTCTTCCTCTCTTTACTTTATATTTTTAGAGTTCTTCTTTTTGAAAAACCCTAATCTTTCTTTCTTCAAGAAATGGCTCCCAAGACTCCTCGTGGCGGTACTGGCCGTGGACGAGGCAAAGGAAAAGAGCCTGTAGAGGCTGCCGCGGCTAATGTCCCCCATCCGCCTGTCGACGTTCAGCCAGCGGTGATTGGTGAGTTTTATCATTCTTTATCATTTTTAGAACTAACATACGCCGACGCGCTTGGACCTTGAGTCCTGATGATGTGCTGAGGTTTTTCCGTGGACGCGTATGGGTTTAAACACTAATGATGCGCCGAAGCGCTGACGCATATGGGTTTATACCCTGATGATGCGTCGAAGCTCCACTGTTGACGCGCATGGGTTTAGACCCTGATGATGCGTCGAAGCTTCGCTGTTGACGCGCACGGGTCTAGACCCTGATGATGTGCCAAACTGACGTACATGGGTTTAGACCCAGATGATGCGTCGAAGCTCCTTTTCAGATGCGCCTGAGCCGGGGCTCAGATTCTTTTGTTGTTTCTAACATATCTAAATCTGTGCCTTCTTTTGTTGACCACCAGTATCGATGACTGTCCCGCTCTTGAATGAAGTGCTTCTGGACGCTGCCCTCTGCCAGATGGGGATGGATTATAATGAGGAGGTGATAAACCCTGTCCAAGCTGCTATTATGCTAGATCAGCATCCCGAAAGAATGACTCAAATTCGAGAACAATCGTATGGGTTCCTCAAACGGATGACGGAGTGTAGCATTTTGAAATATGCCACTTCTGATAATGTGACTTTCTTGAAGCCTGAGTTCCTGTTTGGGGACCGCCTTACTTCTATTGAAGCAAAGGTATTGAAGGTCAAGGAAGATTGATTCTTTACAGCAACGGGGTGCATAAGACTGTTAAGCAACTTGAACGTTAATGGCCTTTGACGACTTTATGTCCTCTTACTTCCAAGAGGAGGATGTCTTAGGAGCTAACCCCATCTCAGGAGGGAGCGGTGGCAGGCATCATCAAGATTGACTCTACCTCCGATCAAAGGGATACTTTGGCTGCCGTGCGGACTGGGCCTTCTTTCACCTGGCGGACTCTACGTCCTGGGAGCATTTATAGTGACGTACTCATCAATACATTTACTTTTGGTGCTTCGACTTTTGTAAATCGCATGCTGTTGATGGAGCGATCATACCCGAAAGTGAATTTCGGGTAGAGGGTTGGTGTTATTATGTTTCCAAATGGGACAAGCTGACACTCTGGATTCTGTTGCGGTTTCAAACCGAACTCCGAGAGATTGGGCTGACTGCCGCAATCCGTGCTACTCAGGCAGGCGTCGACATTAACAGGCATATGTTCCTCGCGCTTCTAGAGATGTTTAACACCCAGACCGAGAATTTCTTCACTCTGGTAGGGGAGCTGGGACTCGCACTTCATGAAATATACGAGGTGTCAAAGCTCCCTTGGGGATCAGAACCTTATGAGGAATACTTTCCGACCAACGAGGAGTTCCAAGTCCTGGGGGACAAAGCTGAGGAGATGATGGCCGTCTTCAAGGAAGTGGCGAGTCATCATTATTATATGCAGAAGAGGGATAAGAGCGGGTCACTGCCTCATGTGACCGCTTGGAGAGATTACATCTTTAAGCAAGACAAGGAGGATCCCTCTCAGTTTACCACTCTGTCAGCGCTTTCCAGTAGCGTGGTGCTCTCCGAAATGAGTAGGTTAGGTAAGAAGAATCCCCGGGAAAATGAGGACCGGCAGTCGGACGAACGCTCCTATAGCTATTTCTGGCACCTTACTCATCGGATGTCGTCCAAAGCAGTGTTGGCTGCGTATCTGATGATTTGGCTCCGGGATTATGTCTTTTCGGGCAGGTCAGGCTCTGTAGAGAGGGTGACCCAAAACCTAATCCTGCCAGCTGTGAAGTTGGTTTTTGGCCGACGCCTGGCTCTACTCCCCGCAATAGTGTGTAACCTGCTACGAGTTTTACGAGAATTTACGAGAAATATGGTTCATGATCGAGGTAGGAATGATAACTTTCCCCGTGCCGAACTGCCGTTTCATTATTTGATAGGGTGGTTAATTTTACACCATCCCAATATGATGAGTCCGGGCTCGAAAAAAGACCACAGGGCCGGAGATGCATTCCTCCGCCATTTCCATCAAAGGAGCTGGTTGCACACTAGTGTTCCTGTTTGCAGGAAAGTTCTATCCCACCTTCAGGGGTGGGAGATCACCAAAGTTGGTCCCATCTTTTTGGGTTTTGAGGCCAACGATGATTTAATGGATTCGGGTGAAGATGCCACCACTCTGCCTCCATGGGGATTTCGTTGGTTGTAAAGTATCTGGCCATCCCATCTAGTGTATCGGAATAGGAACCAGTATTACCTGGAACCGTATTTGTTGAGCCGTTTTGCACCAAAATTCGGCTATGCTCAGTTGATGTTGGAGGACCTCAGTATTAACCTGGGGTATACTGGAAGTTTGCTGGATGGTGCACAAGCTTGGCATTACTACAATGCCGGATGTACCAGAGCTCGTTTTACGCTGCCTATTCAGAATTCGCGGCCGCCGATTCTTTTCTCGGCTGCCAAATTTTACTGTGTCATGAACGTCGTACCCCCTGGATATGATCGGGAGACCAGTTTTATTGTCGGCACTCAGTTAGGGCGACCGGGAAAATACTGGCGAAGGCTCGATCGTGTCGACCGCCAGAGGTGGGTTACCGAGGCACCCATGCCGTATCTACGGGGGGTCAGGCAGAGCCCTCGGTCGATCAACCGAAAAGACGTGCTGATACAGAGGCTGGCTCTTCTGCGCCAAAGAGGCATAAGAAGGCATTATCGTCGACAGTGTCATCGGACTCAGCACCTGCGGAGGTAAGGATGTCCCATATAGTCTGGTTAGGTTCAACATCTTGTGGCTTATGCCCCCTTTTTTGTAGGAGCCGTTAAAAAGGAGACCATGTACTCCAAATTCTGGTGCCAGCAGACCAAAGAAGGTGGCGGGCTCATCTGAAGAGCGCATTCCGCCGATTGCGATATCTTCCGGGGAGGAGAATCCGGACGATGTCGTTGTTGTGGCGATTCCAGTATCTCCAGATTATGTTGGAAGAGAAGCTAAGGTTGAAGCAGTTTCCGGGATGGTGCAAGCCGCCGTGGGGGCCTCGAATATTAAGGGACCAGCAGACACGGGGCTCCCAGATGAGGAAGTGGAGTGGAGTTCGTCGTCTTCAGATGACGTTCCTCCAGAGATGCGTGAGTCTGTTGCGGGGGCAACAGATATGATTGAAATAGAGGAGTGGGCTGATTTCCCTCCTTGTCATAATGAGGGGAGGTCTGCTGTAGGGTTGCCGAGCCCTACCCCAGACTCAACAGCGGAGGCTGAGGTGGCTCCCGACCGGGAGGTAGCGACAGATTCTCTTCCAGTAGAAGGATTTGATGGTGAAAGTGAGACTTGTCTGTCGATCCTGACTCCAAGGGGGTCGAGTCAGGAGACAAGTGCTGATCTTATTATTCTATCGGAGGGGGAATGTCCCGTACTGCCTGCTGATAGTGTGTTAGGGACGGATGAGGTAGCCGCTGACGTCGGTGGTCCCTCCGAGCTTGAGAAGGGTAAGGGTTTGCTGGAACCCTCTGTTGCTCCTTCTACTTGGGGTACGATATCGACGCCTCTTTCGGCTCCTTCTGTTCTTTTGGCTCCTCGGGCTAGTAGTCAAGCCGATGTTGAGGAAGAGTCCGTTGATGCCGAGGTTCCAGCCTCGCAGGTTGAAGCTGGCGGGCCCTCTTTCGGTCCGTCGTCTAGAGCAGCTCCTCCAACTTCTGCTATGATGCCGCAGGTGCTGGCGGATGCAGATGAGTATGTGAAGTTCATTATTGAGGCAGTGTATAAGATGCTGCAGAGAGGCGTATCGGCAGTGATGGATGCTAATGAGAGTTTTGCGACGGCAAAAACCCTGGCACTCCCTCACATTAGTCTTATACGTTCCCACCAGGGCCATGATCATATGGCCGAGATTTTGGAGGCCTCGGTGGCCGAGCTGGACCAGCTGCTTTCTGAGTTTCAGTGTATCCAGCAAAATGATCTCTCCGTCCTGATAGACGTGAAAAAGAAGAAGTTGATTGCTGAGACTGAGTCCTCTTATCAGGCCACCGTGGGTGTCTGGGAATGCGAGGTGGCTGAGACTGAAGCTGCGGGGGAGAGGTTGTCTCAGTCCATGCAGGAGAAGGTAGAGTTACGAGTTGCGTTGGATGCTAGTATCACGGAGGTTGATGCCAAGATTCGCCGCCTTGAAGACCAGCGGGCACAACTCTTATTAGATGCTGAGCGAGTCCAGGCTGAACACATAGTATTTAAGGAGGAGGAAGCAGCTTTCACCTACCGGGCCCTTACCCTGGCTCAGCAGCGGCAACAGTAGGACGAGAAGCATGAGGATGACACTTCTCCTGAGGCCATAGAAATGATGCGTCAAGAAGCCGAACGCCGGGTCCTGACGACTGTAGAGACTCGGGCGACAGACTTGAGGCGTCGGATTGAAGAGATTTCGGCCAACCCCGAAGATGTTTAGGGATTGTAGTCTCTCTTTTTTTTGCAACTCTTGTTGGGGGTGTAATCCTTTACTTTTGAATAAAGAATATCGAGTTTTTGTGGTGTGTTCATTTTTGCTGTCATGAACTTGATGATTTGTGTGGACCTATTATCTTTTGTGCACCATAGTTTTTAGGTACAGATAATAAGTTCAAGAGAACCGACATGTTTGCTCAGAGGTGATGTGGATGTGGCAAATATGGGATTCAAATGATGGAATCTTCCTACTCAGAGGTGTTATGGACGTGGTAGGAATAACTCTGGGGGACACGCAGAACTACTCAGAGGTAATGTGGACGTGGAAGTTCTGCGATCAATGTACGGCAACAAAGGGGTTGTCTATACGGGATATTTACTCAGAGGTAATATGGACGTGGTAAACATGATGGGTAGCGTAGTCTTACGGAGTGTAAGATCCCGCTTTGTAGGGGAACAACTCAGAGGTAATGTGGACGTGGTTGTCCTTCTACTGGAGAATGCCACGGAACAGCTGGGTTCCGGAAGCGTAAGATTTTGTGAAAGGGAATTGTATGTGAGCCCTAATGATTGGGTCCACAGACTCCCTTGTTGGGTAAAAAAGGAAGTACATGTCTGAAAGATGTCAAGAGTAGTACTTCTTTAGGAACTTGCCGTTGATGGGCATCGTGAACAAGTCCACATTGGGTTTGGCGAGGTGGTAAGCACCGTTTGAGTATGCCGTCTCTATGATGAAAGGTCCCTCCCACTTGGGCTCGAACTTTCCTGGTGTCTTGTGAGTCAACACCATCGGCCTCCTGACTGCCAGAACCAGGTCGCCTACTTGGAAAGTCCTCTGCTTGACCTTCTTGTTGAAAGCCTGTGATATACGGGCTTGATAGAGTTCGATGCGTTGTTGAGCTAGGAGACATTTTTCGTCAAGTCCCTCTAATTCTCGCAGACGACGATGTTAATTGTCTTCCTCTGTTAGTGGATTTGTGATTGCTACATGGAGTTAGGGTATCTGGATCTCGAGAGGCAGTACCGCTTCGCCCTCATAGACCGAGAAGAATTGTGTGTTGCCCGTCGAGGTCCGTACTATTGTACGGTAGGCCCAAAGGAATTCGCTAAGCTTTTTGTCCCAGTCGCGTTTGTTAGATGATACGACTTTTTTGAGTAGCCTGACGATAGTCTTGTTGAACGCCTCGGCCAATCCGTTTACTGTCGTATTGTAGACGGTTGAGGCCATGTTTTGAATCTTATTCTTGTCACAGAACCTGCTGAAAACATGGCTGATGAACTGAGGACTATTATCGTGGATAATCCTCTGAGGTACCCCGAAACGGTAGATGACATGGTGTTTGATGAAGCTGATCACCCTAGAGATCTTTATTTCTGCCAGTGGAACTACTTTTGCCCATTTGGAGAAGTAGTTGGTGATAGCTAGGATGAAGTGGTGTCCCCTCGATGAAGGAGGGGTGATCGGTCCTACGATGTCCATGCCCTAAGCTTCGAAGGGCCAAGAGGCGACCGTAGGATGTAGTGGTTCTGACGCTGTATGGATGAAGTCAGCGTGAAGCTGGCACGTATGGCACTTTTTAGCATAGTCGACAGCGTCGGCTGCCATGGTGGGCCAGTAGTAGCCCATGCGTCGCAGTCGATCCTGCAACTTAGGGCCAGGTTGATGGGCCATGCAGGTTCCATCGTGAGCTTCTCGAAGTCCATCGTAGGAGCGTCGGTACAGCATTTTAGTAGCTGTATCATAATAGAATCGAAGGGAGCGCCTCCTGACTGAGACGGCTTCTTTCGGGTCCTCGTGAGAATTTTGTAGACAGCAAAGATGATGAACGGAAACCTCCAGTCTCGAATATTAACACCAGCACTTGTTGACATGGCATAGGCCATTCGTGAGCATAGGTTGTTTTTAGGACAGACCAAGTCTCGGCCCACTACCGTGACGTAGTGTTGAGTCCCGAGGGGTACTGCCAATGAGGCTGCGCGGCCAGCCAGAGCATCAGCCTCCAAATTTTATAAACGAGGTACATGTTCGATGAAGAACTTGGTGAAGGTTGAAATGATGTTCAATGCAACTTCATGGTAAGGAATCAGATCTTCATGGCGAACTTCGTATTGCCCTCTGATCTGGTTAACGACGAGTTTTGAGTCACCGTAGGCTTCCAGATGATTCACCCCTAGCTGTTGCGCCAGCTGGAGTCCCATAATGACCGTATTATACTCGACAACATTATTGGAGCACGACTTTGAAAGGGAGTAGGCACGCTGTATGACCAGCTGATCGGGGAAGACTAAGACTACCCCCACTCCTACGAAGATTTAGCCTTTAGGGCCTATTCTTGAAGCGCCATCGAAAAACATCCGCCAGGCAGAGTTTTCTTCGGTGACGTTTGATTCTTGGACCTCATCCGGGATGTCTTCATAGAGTCTTGAGGACTCTGAGATGGGGTGTGCAGCTAAAAAGTCGACCAGAGCCTGACCTTTGGAGGCTTTTTGTGAAACGAACACCATATTGTATGGCGTTAACAGAATTTCCCACGTAGCTAGCCGGGAGTTCAATGACCCTGGTTTCATCATGAGAACTCTGAGTGGATTGACTCAGGAGATGACATGAATTGTCTGGCCCGAGACATAATAGCGAGTCTTCTGGATGGCTAACACCAATGCCAAACACTCTTTTTCAACGGGGTTGTACCGGTGTTCGGCCCCGATCAGTGTTCTACTGAGGTAGTAGATAGCTTGCTCATAGCCTACATCGCTGTTCTGAGCCAGCAGAGCACCGAGGGAATGATCCATGGCACGGACGTAGAGGAAAAATGGTTTGCCGGTGACGGGTGCCACCAGGACTGGCGGGCTCGTCAAGTAAGCCTTGATATCGTCGAAAGCTTTTTGGCATTTTTCTATCCAGACGTAAGAGACTCCCTTCTTCATAAGCTGAGTGAAGGGTTGACATTTTCCGGAAAGGTTTGCTATAAACCTCTGGATGTATGCCAGACGCCCCTGCAGGCCTCGAAGTTCTCGGAGGTTCTTCGGAGGGTCTATGTCAATGATATCTTTGGTCTTCTCGGGATCGACATGAATGCCTTTCGTTGTGATAATGAAGCCCAAGAACTTTTCGCTAGAAACCCCTATGAAGGATTTAACGGGGTTCATCTTGAGTTGATGTGCTCGCATGAGATCAAATACTGTCTTGAGGTCTTGTAGGTGATCTCCTTTGAGACGGCTCTTGACTGCAATGTCATCAATATAGCATTCGACTGTCTTGCGAAGATGCTGACGGAAGATGGTGCACATAGCTCGTTGGTATGTCGCACCAGCATTCTTCAAGCCAAAGGGCATCACTGTGTAACAGAAAACCCCCTTCGAAGTCCTGAATGACGTGTATTTTGCGTCATCGGAGAACATCTTGATCTGGTTGTAGCCCGAATACCCGTCCATGAAAGACATGCGTTCGAAGCCATATGTGTTGTCGATCATCACGTCGGTGATTGGAAGCGGGAATTCGTCCTTCGGGAAAGTAGTGTTGAGATCCCTGAAGTCGATACAGACTCGTATCTTCCTATTCTTCTTGGTGATAGGGACGACATTGGCCACCCAGTCCGGATGTTGTTCTTCACGGATGAAGCCGCTGGTCAAGAGTTTGTCCACCTCTTGATCGATGGCGTTCATAATGTCGAGACGAAAGCGTCGTTGTTGTTGTTTGATAGGCTTGGCATCAGGTAAGATGTTGATCCTATACATCGTGATCTGAGGATCAAGTCCCGGCATATCTTCGTAGCTCCAGGCGAAGATATCGATATATTCTTTAGCCAACTGGATTAAAGACTCCCGATCTGGTCCTTTTAGGCTCTTGCTGACGAAGATGGGTTTGGAAGAAGATCCATCCCCAAGGTCAATTTGCTCGACTTCGTCTTCGGTAGGGGATTCGCGTAATTCAAAACGAGACTCCCACTGTTCTCCTAGGCATTGAGCCCAAGGTTCTTCCTCGAAGAATTCTGGCGTTTGGTCTTCGCCTTCATCTTCTTAAGGTTGTGCAGACGCCATGTTGGCTGATAGCACTTTCTTGAAGACTGAGCCGATACTGGTATCGAAATCCCAAGTTGATGCTTCGGATGAATGAGAATGTTCTACTTCTTATGCCTTCGAACTCTCTGGAGTTAACGGCAGCGTGATATAGCCCACCCCCCGTCAAGTTCGATGATAGTAGTCCTGCGGCTTTCCTTTAGGTGTTAGAAGCCGAAGAGGGAGACGTCGACCCTTGTCGTAGTTCAGGCCTTTGTTGCTTTTTAGGTCGTAACCCATCTTTTGGATGAGGTACTTTGCCTTGTCCATGTACCGATAGACTTGTATTCTGCCGGTATCTGGTTCTGGCTCGAGTGACGGGAGGTCTTGATGACGCTCAACTTTGCCGAAGATGATGGATTCTTCGTCTTGATTCCACGGCGGGACTACAAAACAGACCCCTTGGGACGGGACTACTCGATTTACATGATGGACGGTCGTTATTTGTGTTTGGAACGACCGTAGAGCGTTATCTAATGTATAAATGGCATTCCAATGTAGAAGACTAGAATAATTAAAAGATACTCTATTATTGATGAAATACGATATTTTGTCCCGCAGGATTACATTGTCCAGAGAGGGTACATCTACATCAGCAGAGATATATTCCCCTAACTCTTCATCTGTGAGTACTGAGATTGGATCGGGAGAGTCCACCACAGCTTTGATCTTGGGGTCTGAGAGGGCTATGTGGGCCTTCTCCGGCAGCTTGGATGAGACAGATGATTGCGGCGGCTTGCCCTTAAGACACTCCTTCAGATGTGCCTCAACTGCGCCTTCAGTGATTGGTGCCTTCTCCGGTAGTTTTGCCACAAGGGGAGTCGATATTTGAGGCGGCTTTTTCTTGAGCCATATCTTCAGGGGAGCTTCAGCTGGTGTTCTACCCGGAGCAGTTGGTGCTTTTCCAGGTAGCTTGATGTTCATGGGAGGCAACGTCTGAGGCGCCTTCCCTTTGAGTCAGATTTTTAAAGGAGCATCGGGAATCATCTCTGGTTCCATGTCGGGATCTGCTGCCGTTTCTGCTTCATCGTCAGCATCATTGGCTTCCTCCTCGTCGGGCGACTTGTACAAGGTAGAATCAGTGAAGTAGGCTTCGACCCCCTTGAAAGGGTCAATGTCCGCGAACTCCGTCCGAATGATGTCGTTGGTGGATACGTATTTCATACATTGGTGGAGTGTAGATGGCACCACCATGTACTCATGCAGCAACGGACGACCCAGTAGGAGGTTGTAGTTGACGTCAGCATCCACGACATAGCAAGTCACCTCGGTTCTGAGGTTACCGATATGACACTTCAGCCGTATTTTGTATAGCGGCTCACTTTTGCTATCATTGAAGCCACTGATTGTTGTGTTGGAAGGCGCCCATCGGTACATTGGGATCCCCAGCGTTGAGAGCAGCATCTTCGGGATGATGCCGAAGGAAGACCCCGGATCGATCTGAATTTGCTTCACTTTGACAGAATCGATATACCCTGTATAATACAGCGGCCTGTTATGTCGGGTGTGCTAGAGCAGCATGTCTTATTGGGTGAAGGTTATATTTGGGATAACTTCATCCGCACAATGATAGTGTACACATGTAATCGGAGTATCCTCAGGCTGCTTGACCTGACTGATGAAGGACTCAGCATCCTTCAGGACTTCACAGAGAGCCTCGCGAGTGTCCTTGGAAAGGCAAAGGAGCTCAAACAGAGATAGGCGGGCAGGAGTACTGGCAAGTTGTGCCAGTATGTCGAAGTTGTGGGGCTTGGCTAGCCCCGAAGCATTCTCCTTTCGTAGAGGCTTGTCGAAACGGGCCTCTACATGCTTCTGTTTATTGGCTGCCGGGGGCTTAGATGGGCCCTCTTCCTGGGCAGCAGGGACGGTACAAGGAGGTACCACCTCGACGGTGGCTTCGTCGGATTGGGCGTTCTGATGTGAACGCGTCTGTACAGGAAGTGCCTCTTCCGCAGAGGAAGAGACCATGCGAAAAGACTTGATCTTTCTGCCTTTGGTTTTGGAGGCAGAGCGTACCTCCGGTTGAGTAACCTCGAAGATGAGATCGGGATGAACCCATAAGATCTCTTTCCGAGATGTGGTGAGTGGGATGAGTCCACTCACAAAGTCACGAGTAGGTGGTAGATTGACCACCTCCATTATCGCCTTTGGGATGGAGACGATGCCATCTTACATTGTAGTTGGCGGCAAGGTGCCAAATTGGAGTAACACCAGGTTGGCCGAGACCATTTTCTCCTCGTAGTCAACGGAGATAACATCCGTATTGATCATGCACTGGATATAGTTTTTGAGGACGTAGCAGTCCTTAGTTGGATGTCCGACAAACCGATGGTAGTGACAGTACCTCGGATTGTCCATTTTCCTAACCTCGTCGGGACGCTTCGGGTCCGACAGTTTGATCTTGTCACCCTGCTTCAGTATCTTGAAGAGTTGCAGGGTGTCTTCATCGTTGAAAGAATAAATCTCCTTTGGCCTTGGTGCAAGTGGAGGCTTCTGAGTAGGTGCTGATGACCTTTGGAGGCAATGACAGTCAACGTCTGTTTCCCCTTCGTCTCTCGTCCAGGGTTGTTGGCTGTAGGCCGTTTCCCCTTGTCCTCAAAGGCAGGGAAACTAACTCCCAGAAGGCGAGCATTGGACACCTTCTTTTCTGCTGCTTCGGCTTCGATGATCAAAGAACTCCAGTCGGAAGGAGGAGTAGAGTTGAGCCAGAGTTTGACTGCAGGCAGCATGTTCATGCTGCAGGAGGATAGGAGTGCATGTTCTGGCATGCCCGGGGGCAGTCTGAAGCAGGCCTGTCGGAAGCGTTCGATGAATACTCGAACTGTTTCCTTCTCCTTCTGGCGTATCTCTATGAGGGACGCTGTAAAACCCCTAAATTTCTACTATTTTTTATTTATTTATTAAATTTAGTACTGATTTAAAATTTTGTATTGTACGTCGCATAGTCGTATTATAAGTCGCGCACGAAATTTTATTTTTCGTAGTTGCTCGTCGAATGCGAATATGTGCAAGCTTACATATTTTAGAAAAATATTTTTTCTCTATTTTATTATACACTTTCAAAATATTATATAATTATTATTCATGCCATAAAAGGCCTTTTGTTTTTAGCAGTGATTAATCATAAATAATATTTTATTGTATATTAGGAAAGGCATAATCATGTATGCATTATTCATGCATACATATATTTCATAATTATTTATTAGTCTATTTTAAATAAAAATGAAATTTTTGAGATTTATTAATATTAATATTTTATTATTCAAAAAGATATTTAAAAATATTTATTATTTTCGAAATTATTAAATTTGGTATTTTGAAAAATATATTTGGAAGTTATTGTGGCCATTTAAATATTGATTGGATTTTTGGAATTATCTAAATAGTTAAATATTTGAAAATTTGATTTATCCTATTCGATTTTAAACTAAAATTTAATTAGATTTAAAATTGGATTTGTATTGGATTTGGATTTGATTTCATTGTTTTAAATTAAGTAGAGAATTATCTACTTGGATTTTAAATATTTCTAATTCATATCCAATTGGGAATTCCCACATCCTATAAATAGGCAGGTACTCCTCCAATTTTTATCATCCACATTATTTCTCCACAAATATTTCTCCATGAAGTGCGTGCACCGTGTCCGTGTTCCACCATCCACAATCTTATTCCATATATTTTACAAGTACATCAAATCCCGTGTCGGACACACCCCGACACCAACAAAATCCTAACCGTATCCCTATCCCTCTAACCCGTCCACCTTCACCCGCTGCCGACACGCCCTGCCTCCTTCCCGCTCAACCCCAACCCAGTGACAACCACCGTTTCACCCGGCCAACCCCGGCCAATGGTCACCCCGTCGAAACACCCACTGGCCCTAACAACTCCGGCCTATCACCACCCATCTTCGCTCTGCCTTCCGCCAAGACCACCACCATCATTGTCATCGTCCATAGCCACCACCCTGCCATCGGCGGCATACCGACAGCCCCCGCCAAACCATCAACGCCACCACCGGCAACTCTACCGCCACCTCCGGCCAGTGGCCAACCCCGGTCCCCTCATCGACCCACTCCGGAAAACACCACCACCAATAAAATAGCAAATAAGAAAAAACAAACAACCCACACACCTGACTGCCGCGCCGGAGCAGATCCGCCACCGCTTGGCCTCACCGGAGACGTCCCGCGCCGGTTGCCGCCGCCTCCGCGAAACCCCCTTCTTTCTTCTTCCTCCGCGTCCAGCCCGGCGAACCACCGCCGGCGTCGCAGCTCGCCGCCCCTCTCTCCCTCTCCGTCCAGCCCTAAACCCGTGGCTCCTTCTTCCTCCTCCGCCTCGCCTTGGCTGGATCGACTCCTCCGCGTTCCCCTTCGTTTCTCCATCAGCCACCGCCCCTTTTCCGCATCTCCGCGCGAGCCACCGCCTCGTACGCCGGCCCGCCTACTCCTCCGACCCCTCCGCTCACCGCTCCACACGCGCCCCTCTCTCTCCTTCTCAGTCTCTCTCCCGAACTCTCTCTCGATACTCCCTCAAAATTAGGATTAGACTATGGTTTCTTTAGCTGGCAGCCTCTGGATGTTCTCTTTTTTTGTGTATTTTGTTTGTTACTGGTTTCCTTCTTTTTTTGCTTTCTTTTTTTCTATGGTCATTTTCTATTATTATTATCATCTCATCATCATTATTATTATTATTATTATTATTATTATTATTATTATTATTATTATTATTATTATTATTATTATTATTATTATTATTATTATTATTATTATCTTTTTCTTTCTTTCTTTTTCTTTCTCTTTTGTTTGATGGGTATTTGTTTACATGAAACAAACGAGTGGGACAGTATATTTTATTATTCATTTTGTTGAGGCTGGGATAGATACTATTATATTTATTATTAGTATATATTGTATTTAAAATGGTATATATATATATATATATATATATATATATATATATATATATATATATATATATATATATATATATATATATATATATATATATTTTTATATATATTTATATATATATATATATATATATATATATATATATATATATATACATATACATATATATATATATATATATATATATATATATATATATATATATATATATATATATATATATATATATATATATATATATATATATATTTTTATATATAAAAATATATATATATATATATATATATATATGTATATATATATATTTGAAATTATTTAGTAATACGCCATTTAGTATTATTATATATTTTATTATATTTTAAGGTGATTTATCTGAAGTTATTATTGTCAAATTTTCTTTGACCAAAATTAAGGGCGTAACCCTAAAACGATTTTTCGATGTTTTCAAAAGCATTTATTTAAAAAAAAATATTTTGATTTGGTAAAATTATAGTTTTACAAAATATGAGATTTCGCCTTAAATAATTTTCTAGAATGATTTTGTTTCACTTAAAATATTTTTAATTTATAAAAATATAGTTTTCAGCCTAAAAATATCCTTTTGATAAAACTTGGAGTTTTTGCCCTAAAAAGGATTTCTAGATTTTAAGTATTTAATTAAATTATTTTAACTAAATAAAACTCTATTTTCAAAGTATTATAAATCGTTTTCTAAATTAGTATATATATCATTTATATAATTCCCTTCGATTATTCTCATGTCCATGACCAATCCCAATCTTCTATTCATTTGCCAATTCTTTTCTTTCACCTATTGACCCTAACTAATTTGACCCTTCTGAACCTAATAAAACTGTCCGTGCCATCAACAGAGGTCCCCTTGTGAAGTTGTTACATCGAAGTCGCAGTACATGCCACAGTGATCATTACAGTACACCGGACGTCCAACCAGGCAAGATACCTTGCCATTTGCTGCTTACTTATTTTAGCGCATATTTTATGTACTGTTCATTATTTTCTTTATGCAAAATAAACTATGATACATGGCATAACCTGTTAGAACTTACTGTTCTTTTATATTTTCTGCTATGTATTATTTTTCTTACACATTAAACCTAGATTTAAGGGACCACCTTTATGTGTTGCATTCATGGCCTTGACACGTTGTACCACGAAGTTGTGTGTCGCATGTAGAATACAGAAGTACGTGATTGGCTGGCCACCAGTACGTACAAGCCGTGCGATAGGAATAACCGCTAATAGAGATTGCATGCTAGTTTGACTTAGCGGTTATAGAGATTACTGTTGTGGATACAACAAAGTAGGCATTGGGCGGGGAGGACAATTCCTTAGCGTATGGACTTCGATGCACTTTTCCTTTTGTAACTCGTGAGCTCCGCCGGAGATGCGGGTCAGATTACCCATGATTACTGACGGCCACTGACGATTCTGCGGAACGTCATGCTCTTACTGATGGGGCCTCTGGTGCCCAAGGGGGACTACGTCGATCCTATTTAGCCAGGGCCCATGCGTAGGAAGGATTGTTCTTAACTACATTTTACTTAGAACGATAGGCTACCTTTATCCGTTAGGTACGACTACTTTTGGTTTGGGTACTTGTATGTGACCATGGCTTGGAACAATAACTTGTCGCAGATTAGTTCGTCACATCTTGTCCATGTTTGGTTGTAGGTGTGACTTACTACTTCGATGAGAAGGTATTGAACCTTGTTAGGGTCCGGATACCATATTGGATTCATAGCATGGAAAGATACGTCACCGTGAATTAGTTTACCATCTCCTGTCCTTGTTTGCTTGGGGGGATGGTACGCTTGTTCAGTAGGTGCGTATTGGACCATGTTATAATTCGATTTACTTATTTATTTAAGCAATATTTATTCAGTTTATATGGCATGATATTATGTGTCTTGTTATGTCCCTCTGAGGACCTGGTTATCTCGCCAGGTGTGTGCTATTGTCTTTCGCAGGTGCTCTATCTGTGGCCATGATCGTCACTACTTCTTCGAGGATGATTCCACTTAGATCGTCTTCGCTTCGCTCGCCAAAATCTTTCTTTTGCTTATCATGTATTTCTTTTCATAGTTGGTAGTAGATTTGTCTCCGCCCAACTACATGTACCAAGTGACAATTTCATAGTTGATTATATGAGATCTTCTATTCATTTATTTTGTGTGGATGAGATTAGTTATGGTTCTACTGCATTTTACAGCTTATGTATTCATACGAGATTTCCATATATTGGAGTGTACTTCGTATACATACAGCTGGCATGTCTACGTTTCTAGTCCTACGTATTTTGGGACTGGGGCATTACATGTTTTTGTGGTGGCCCATGCAGGTCAAGATAAATTGTTTGGTTACTTTACCGTACCAAACAAGCCTGCGAATAGGATTAGAAGTCTAGGCTCTCATCCACGTACTTGACCACTTTCATAGATTTTATCTACCGTTTGACTCATCAATTACATCTTGCTTGCTTCCTTCCATCCCTATTCTTATCTTCCCTTCATGCTTGCTAGAGATTGACCCTACTAGTTAGATGTCCCAAACACCCTTAGCTTAATTCTTTTAAGTTGGGTAGAACACCCCATGACCCGACACGCCCTTGACTATTAAGACCATAGAGACTAGAGGAATCTAACCCATTTGGTCAACCAAGCCTTGGTCAATAAACCATAAAATGATTGTATAGGAATAAAAGACTTACATCCTTATGACTCTTAGACTATTCATAATTGATTTTATTTATCTACCATCGTGCCTATATTTTTACTATCTAAACTAATGATGCTAATGTAGCCTAGTTTTTACAAGTTTATCTTTTTATCGAGCTTGTTCAAGACATATGATATTGGAAGAGCTCCCACTAACATGTTGTCTAATCAGAACCGGTGCATAATGGTCTGATCAACCAAGTGTACTTTGGTTCGCTTTTGCCTATTATTCTACGTGGATGGGGACATAGTTAAACTTGTCCTCTAGAGTCCCATCCACGACTGCCTTGACAATTCCTTTGAAATTATTCGATCGTCTTTGAATCACGTATTCGTATTCGATAACGCCTCCTTCGAACTCTATATTGCTTTCGCCTTCACCTATTTTAGAAGGACGAAAGCGTTGTACTAGAACTTCCTTTAGCCTTCCTATCGGCTATGTTGCTATATCGTTATCCTAAACTACTCGACCCTATCAAGACCCTCCAATCGCTTAATTAAAGCGAATCTATTTCGTTCTCTTAATCGTGACCCTCATTCATTACCCGTGACCATACCGTATTGTTTTTCTACGATCTAGATCGCGATTTCTTTCGACATGATTTTGTGAAAACATTGGCATCATTGGATCCCCATTGATACCCCCTTGTGTCCTCTCACCCCCTACTAATTCTTAATTTCGAGGACAAAATTCTTTTAAGATGGGTAGGATGTAAAACCCCTAAATTTCTACTATTTTTTTATTTATTAAATTTAGTACTGATTTAAAATTTTGTATTGTACATCGTATAGTCGTATTGTACGTCGCGCACGAAATTTTATTTTTCGTAGTTGCTCGTCGAATGCGAATATGTGCAAGCGTACATATTTTAGAAAAGCATTTTTTCTCTATTTTATTATACACTTTCAAAATATTATATAATTATTATTCATGCTATAAAAGACCTTTTGTTTTTAGCAGTTATTAATCATAAATAATATTTTATTGTATATTAGGAAAGGCATAATCATGTATGCATTATTCATGCATACATATATTTCATAATTATTTATTAGTCTATTTTCAATAAAAATAAAAATTTTGAGATTTATTAATATTGATATTTTATTATTCAAAAAGATATTTAAAAATATTTATTATTTTCGAAATTATTAAATTTGGTATTTTGAAAAATATATTTGGAAGTTATTGTGGCCATTTAAATCTTGATTGGATTTTTAAAATTATTTAAATAGTTAAATATTTAAAAATTAGATTTATCCTATTCGATTTTAAACTAAAATTTAATTAGATTTAAAATTGAATTTGTATTGGATTTGGATTTGATTTCATTGTTTTAAATTAAGTAGAGAATTATCTACTTTGATTTTAAATATTCCTAATTCCTATCCAATTGGGAATTCCCACATCCTATAAATAGGCAGGTACTCCTCCAATTTTTACATCCACATTATTCCTCCATAAATATTTCTCCATGAAGTGCGTGCACCGTGTCCGTGTTCCACCATCCACAATCTTATTCCATATATTTTACAAGTACATCAAATCTCGTGTCGGACACACCCTGACACCAACAAAATCCTAACCCTATCCCTATCCCTCTAACCCGTCCACCTTCACCCGCTGCCGACACGCCCTGCCTCCTTCCCGCTCAACCCCAACCCGGTGACAACTACCGTTTCACCCGGCCAACCCCGGCCAATGGTCACCCCGTCGAAACACCCACTGGCCCTAACAACTCCGGCCTATCACCACCCATCTCCGCTCTGCCTTCCGCCAAGACCACCACCATCATTGTCATCGCCCATAGCCACCACCCTGCCATCGGCGACATAACGACAGCCTCCGCTAAACCATCAACGCCACCACCGGCAACTCTACCACCACCTCCGGCCAGTGGCCAACCCCGATCCCCTCATCGACAACTCCGGCAAACACCACCACCAATAAAATAGCAAATCAGAAAAACCAAACAACCCACACACCCACTCACCTGATCGCCGTGCCGGAGCAGATCCGCCACCGCCTGGCCTCGCAGGCGACGTCCCGCGCCGGTTGCCGCCGCCTCCGCGAAACCCCCTTCTTCCTTCCACCTCCGCGTCCAGCCCGGCGAACCACCGCCGGCGTCGCAGCTCGCCGCCCCTCTCTCCCTCTCCGTCCAGCCCTAAACCCGCGGCTCCTTCTTCCTCCTCCGCCTCGCCTTGGCCGGACCGACTCTCCCGCGTTCTCCTTCGTTTCTCCATCAGCCACCGCCCGAGCCTCGAACCGCCCCCTTTTCCGCTTCTCTGCGCGAGCCACCGCCTCATACGCCGTTCCGCCTACTCCTCCGACCCCTTCGCTCACCGCTCCACACGCGCCCCTCTCTCTCCTTTTCAGTCTCTCTCCCGAACTCTCTCGCTACTCCCTCAAAATTAGGATTAGAATATGGTTTCTTTAGCTGGCAGCCCCTAGATGTTCTCTTTTTTTGCTTTCTTTTTTTCTATGGTCGTTTACTATTATTATTATCATCTCATTATTATTATTATTATTATTAGTATTATTATTATCTTTTTCTTTCTTTCTTTTTCTTTCTCTTTTGTTTGAGGGGTATTTGTTTACATGGAACAAACGAGTGGGACAGTATATTTTATTATTCATTTTGTTGAGGCTGGGATAGATACTATTATATTTATTATTAGTATATATTGTATTTAAAATGGTATATATATATAAATATTTAAAATTATTTAGTAATACGCCATTTAGTATTATTATATATTTTATTATATTTTAAGGTGATTTATCTGAAGTTATTATTGTCAAATTTTCTTTGACCAAAATTAAGGGCGTAACCCGAAAATGATTTTTCGATGTTTTCAAAAGCATTTATTTAAAAAAAATATTTTGATTTGGTAAAATTATAGTTTTACAAAATATGAGATTTAGCCTTAAATAATTTTCTAGTATGATTTTGTTTCACTTAAAATATTTTTAATTTATAAAAATATAGTTTTCAGCCTAAAAATATCCTTTTGATAAAACTTGGAGTTTTTGCCCTAAAAAGGATTTCTAGATTTTATGTATTTAATTAAATTATTTTAACTAAATAAAACTCTATTTTCAAAGTATTATAAATCGTTTTCTAAATTAGTATATATCATTTATATAATTTCCTTCGATTATTCTCATGTCCATGACCAATCCCAATCTTCTATTCCTTTGCCAATTCTTTCCTTCCACCTATTGAACCTAACTAATTTGACCCTTCTGAACCCAATGAAACTGTCCGTGCCATCAACAGAGGTCCCCTTGTGAAGTTGTTACATCGAAGTCGCAGTACATGCCACAGTGATCATTACAGTACACCGGACGTCCTACCAGGCAAGACACCTTGCCATTTGCTGCTTACTTATTTTAGCTCATATTTCATGCACTGTTCATTATTTTTTTATGCAAAATAAACTGTGATACATGGCATAACCTGTTAGAACTTACTGTTCTTTTATGTTTCCTGCTATGTATTATTTTTCTTACACATTAAACCTAGATTTAAGGGACCACCTTTGTGTGTTGCATTCATGGCCTTGACATGTTGTACCACGAAGTTGTGTGTCGCATGTAGAACACGGAAGTGCGTGATTGGTTGGCTACCAGTACGTACAAGCTGTGCGATAGGAATAACCACTAATAGAGATTGCATGCTAGTTTGACTTAGCGGTTATAGAGGTTACTGTTGTGGATACAACAGAGTAGGCATAAGGCGGGGAGGACAATTCCTTAGCGTATGGGCTTCGATGCACTTTCCCTTTTGTAACCCGTGAGCTTCGTCGGAGACGCGTGTCAGATTACCCATGATTACTGACGGCCACTGACGATTCTGCGGAACGTCATGCTCTTACTGATGGGGCCTCTGGTGCCCAAGGCGGACTACGCCGATCTTATTTAGCCAGGACCCATGCGTAGGAAGGATTGTTCTTAACTACATTTCACTTAGAACGGTAGGCTACCTTTATCCGTTAGGTACGAGTACTTTTAGTTTGGGTACTTGTATCTGACCGTAGCTTAGAACAATAACTTGTCGCGGATTAGTTCGTCACATCTTGTCCTTGTTTGGTTGTAGGTGTGACTTACTACTTCGATAAGAAGGTATTGAACCTTGTTAGGGTCCGGATACCATATTGGATTCATAGCATGGAAAGATACGTCACCGTGAATTAGTTTACCATCTCCTGTCCTTGTTTGCTTGGGGGGATGGTACGCTCGTTCAGTAGGTGCGTATTGGACCATGTTATAATTCGATTTACTTATTTATTTGAGCAATATTTATTCAGTTTATATGGCATGATATTATGCGTCTTGTTATGTCCCTCTGAGGACCTGGTTATCTCGCCAGGTGTGTGCTATTGTCTTTCGCAGGTGCTCTATCCGTGGCCATGATAGTCACTACTTTTTTTAGGATGATTCCACTTAGATCGTCTTCGCTTCGCTCGCCAAAATCTTTCTTTTGCTTATCATGTATTTCTTTTCATAGTTGGTAGTGGATTTGTCTCCGCCCAACTACATGTACCAAGTGACAATTTCATAGTTGATTATATGAGATCTTCTATTCATTTATTTTGTGTGGATGGGATTAGTTATGGTTTTACTGCATTTTACAGCTTATGTATTCATACGAGGTTTCCATATATTGGAGTGTACTTCGTATGCATACAGCTGGCATGTCTACGTTCCTAGTCCTACGTATTTTGGGACTGGGGCGTTACAGACGCCATTGTCATATCCTTTCCGCCATCGTAGAAACGGTCGCGGAAGAGACGCGTCAAGTCGTCGAAGGAGGATATGGAGTTATCGGGAAGACTGTAGTACCAGTCGTACACCACTCCTTTCAGTGCCTCGACAAATATGTTGGTGAGTAGTGCGTCCTCCTTCGAGAGATATCCTATTTTGGACTGGAATTAGGTCAGATAGCGACACGGAGAGTCCTTTCCGTCATATGGCGTCAATGTTTGTGGTTTATACTTAGAAGAATAAACCACTTTGTTCCATTCGAGGGGATAAGGTTGGGGGATGCCCATCTTTTGGCGCTCCTCTTGTCTATTCTTAGACTCAAAGCGCTCGCGCAAATCCCTGATCATCTCGACCACATCTTCCGTGGAGCTGGGAGTCGGAGATGGGGGTACTGCCTGGAGTTGAGCATTTGAGGGCTCCGACGTCCATGGCGCTTCGCGACGATCTGTGTCTAAGGATACGCGTTGAAGGGGTACACTTGATTCTCCATTGGCCCATGGGTCAGGACCGGTAGAAGGCGCCCGGGCCAAAGTGGATCGTATTTCAAATACTGCTTGAGTCAGTGTTTGCATGGAGGCAGAGAAGGTTTTGAGTCCTCCCTCCAGGGTATCCATGCGCTGGACGAGGTCTGCTGGTGGTACATCTGACTCGGTGTCATCTCCAGTCATGTAGACTGTCATGACATGGTTGGAGTCAGATGGATCAGTTTAGGCTTCGTTTTCGGCCTCACTCTCCTGTAGAGGAGTTGCTTCTCCCTGAGCTTCGTCTTGGCTACCCCCAGCTACGTTCTGGAGGACACCCTCGTATTCGGAAGAAGTATCCGCAAAGGCATGATTACCCCCAGTTCTGTCTTGGTGGACTTCTTCATCTTCGAGACGCAGATCCACAGGGGCTAGACTACCCCCAGCTATATCCGGGAGGCTGACTTCCACCCCAGCTGTGCTTTGGAGGACATCTTCGTCTTCAGAAGGAGGATCCATAAGGGTTTGAATATCCCCAGCTTCCTCCAAGAACTTCTTTCTCCTCCGAGTGCCTTCGAACACTCCGGAGGACGGGACAGTTGTCTTGGTTTTCCTCGGCTGGCTCTTGGACGAGGACGAGGAATTGCCAGTCGCCTTTCGGACTGACGAGGAGGTAGAGATTACGTTGCATGAAACAACCTTTAGTTCTGGCTCCTATTTTATTGACACCTTTTTTTCGAGGTGACGTCGGAGGGGTGTTAATGATTGCAGCCGCTGGAACACCGACTGTCTTGGTGGGACTGCTGCCTTGCAACAGCAGTTGATGGTGACTACAGCACAAGTGTGCCCTGTAAGGGGTGCATCGTGCTTGTCAATCGACTCTCCTGATCGGCGTTTGTGAGTGATCACGTTACGCAGATCGTTGGAGGAGAGTGCCACCTTCGCACCCCCATTAGGCGCATGGCAGGGCCAAGCACCGGAGAGGTCAAGTGAATGCTACGTCCCCTGATCCAACACCAAACAGGCGCTCAGATCAGTAGTGGGGGAACAACACTTACAGTGACTTGAACGAACCTCAGACGCACAACCAGTGGAGACGCGGGAGTTCAAGACCACAGGGTTTGCCTTGCTTGACTTGGTTGCGAACGTAACAGATGCGCCCAAGTGAGACAAGGACTTTGAAGGTCGACTCATTTCCGGCGCAGAAGCACCCGAGTCGACCTTATACAGCTTACCATCAGCAGCGTGCATGATTGTGAGCGCATGCTTCTGGTTTGCCGCCGACATAGCACGTTTGGGGCGCATGGCCCATGCCGCCTTGGACTTCTTCGTACTAGGCCACTGGGGCGCATAGTACTCAGAATCCAAATTCTTCTTGCCACTACAACGAGTGAGTCTGTCAAAGACAGAGACCTTCTGTGGCGCATCAGAGGTGATGCGCACGGCATTAGCTGTATCCTTGCTCCATCGACGCATCTTCCTCGCCTGAGAGGGAGATGGCTGGAGAATGTGGTCAGCCGTACATTTTCCCGAGAGATGCGCTGCACCGGTGGGCGCATCTTGGTTGCTGAGGACGTCAGCAGGTAGGGAAGGCTGCATTGGCGCATCCCCTTCGGTGGTGGTGTCGGAGGCATCGACCTTGCGCACCCAGACTTGGCAAGTCTTCTTCGGCTTCGGTAGCCGCTTCGAAAGACTCGCACTGCCTTCAGAGATGAACTCCTCATACGCCTGTTGATTGAGGCGTACGACCAGCGTCTTGTGGGAGGAGCCCACCTTCACGTCATCGAATTGCAATACAGCTTTCTCGATGGAGGAAAAAGAGGTCCCCAGCAGAGTCGCCACCTTGTTTGCCATTAAAATCTTTTGATCGCAAATTTTAATTACAAACAGAACAGCGTTACAATGTAGGACTTAGACGTAGTCCTAGGAGTACACTTTTGTTTATCTGGGTCCCTTGTGTCGATGGAGCGAGTGGTAATGCGTTGACTCCGTTGACGATCTGACAACGGTTCTCGGTTCTCTGAAGGTCTGAGTTGCTCTGGGTGCTGGAGCTTACGGAGGGGAAGAAGACGTTGAGTGTCTGTATCTGCCTCTCTGTGTGCGCTCGTAGGTCTGTCTCTGTATATGTATGTCGATGGATATATGATGTGTGTTGTGTGTAGAAGAAAGAAATGATCTCTCTATTTATAGTCTGTAGGCTGGCTGCTCATGCGCGCATATGTAGGATGCACCTATTTGTAGGGATGCCACGTGGTGATTGCTGATAGAGGCGCATGGGCGATGTGCTCTGATTGAGGAGTTGAACCCTTCATATTGCCTTTGTGGACTGCGGCCGAGATGACACATAGCGATAGAAAGGATCTTTCTGTTGCTGAGATCTTGGGTGATTAGCATCCCTTCATAGGTTGAATCGAGTCAAAGGACACGTGTCGTAGGTCCATGGCTCGAAGATCTCAGATTTGGTGGGGAATGATCTGATAGGATGCGCCTGGGATTGGGCGCATGAGGAGACTTTGGGTTGTAACCTTTAGGAGTCACGAACCAGTCTGGGCGCATGGCTTTTGAGGCACATGCGGGGCTTCAGTAATGACTTTGACTTCTGTCTTTAGGGATCAGAGAAAAAGTCTGAGGCACATGGCTTTTGAGGCGCATACAGAGATTTGGGCGCATGGCTGCGGAGGCGCATGCGAGAAGTTGGGCGGCCACGTGGCTGTAACCGCCGGAGGAAAGTAATGATGATGCTGACATAGGTGACGCTTCGTCTTCTGAAAAAGCTGTCAACGGTTCAGTCCTCGGGGGACGTACTGCCAACTCTGTCAGACTTCAGCATTTAATGTTCTTGATAGGTGATGGGCTGTTGAGTGGGCGCATCGATCGGCGTTTCCCTAGGCGCATGGGGATGCATGAGGGCGCATCCTTGGAAGGCGCTTGGTGCTGAGGGGCGCGTCTGTATGATACATGGTCTGACCGGCGCATCTGCTTCGTATGACACATCTTTATTGGTCCGACTGTTACGTTCTTCGAGTGCTTTAAATTGCCGTTTTTGACTTGGCTGAATTCGAAGCGTCAGGTTCATCACCATTTAATGCAAATTTATTACATGGGATTCGGAGAGCCAGCCACTTGGCGCGTGGGTTTGATTTGCCCGGCCTATAAATAGTGGCATGGAGATGCGACGTACTGTCTTCATTGATGCACTTGAAGGTGACTGTTACATCCAAAAGTTGGAGTCGAGGGCTTCTGAGGCAGGCGGAAGGTGCCTGTTGCATCCAAAGATCGGGATGCTCGAGCCTCGTCTCCGTTATGCAGGAAGAGCCGCAGATCAGAATTGCGGTGCTCCAATCATCTTCCTTGGGCTTTAGGAGAGCTCTTCCTTCCGCTAGAGTGGGTGTTGCCCATTCTGGTTGGGTTGAAAGCTGCTCCTTTAGCCGCGGGTCGATTGCGGTGCTCTCCTCTTCCTTGGTTTGAAGAGCTCTTCCTCCAGCTAGAGGGTTGATTTCCCACTCTCGTTCTGCTCAATAAATGCTTCATTGGTCGAAGCATTTGTCGACGTATATGCTGACACTTCATGATGCGTCTGGCTGAAAGGACGGCACATAACTGAGCTGCTGAAGGGATGCACATAACTGAGGATGCACATAACTGAGCTGCTGAAGGGATGCGCCTGGCTGAGAGCGCATGGCGAGATGTGCCTGTTTGAGAGCGCATGGTGGTTGCTGCGCCTGGCTGCAGACTTACGGTCTTTTCTTTTTGTAGAAGTTCTTCTTTGCACAGCCTTTTTTTAGACATGTAATAGACTTTTATATGAAATAAAAATCTTCTTCTAATGTCTATGCTTTTGCTGTTTATTGTGCCAAGTACTTCATCTGAGCTTCCTGGCGCATGTAATATTAGGCGCATAGGATTTTTGGTCCTGAAATTCCATGCTTCTACACCTACTCGTGACAACGTGAGTGGACTCATTCCACTCACCACATCTCGGGGAGAGATCTTATCGGTTCACCCCGATCTCGTCTCCGAGGTTACTGAACCGGAGGTACGCTCTGCCTCCAAAACTAAAGACAGGAAGATCAAGTCTTGCCGTATGGTCTCTTCCTCTGCGGAAGAGGCACTTCCTGTACATACGCGTTCACATCAGAACGCCCAACCCGACGAAACTGCCGTCGAAGTGGTGCCTCCTTGCACCGACCCGGCTGTCCAGAAAGAGGGCCCATCTAAGCCCCCAGCAGCCAACAAGCAGAAGTATGTAGAGGCCCGCTTCGATAAGCCTCTGCGAAAGGAGAATGCTTCAGGGCTAGCCAAGCCCCACAACTCCGACATACTAGCACAACTTGCCAGTACTCCAGCCCGCTTATCTCTGTTTGAGCTCCTTCGTCTGTCCAAGGACACTCGTGAAGCTCTCTGTGAAGCCCTGAAGGATGCTGAGTCCTTCATCAGTCAGGTCAAGCAGCCTGAGGATACTTCGACTACATGTGCGCACTGTCATTGTGCGGATGAAGTTATCCCCAACATAACCTTCACCCAACAAGATATGCTGCTCAAGCACAACAGGCCATTGTACTACACAGGGTATGTCGGTTCCGTCAAGGTGAAGCAGATTCAGATCGATCCAGGGTCTTCCTTCAGCATCATTCCGAAGATGTTGCTCTCAACACTAAGGATCATAATGTACCGACTGGCGCCATCCAACACAATAATCAGTGGCTTGAACGCTAGCAAAAGCGAGCCGCTAGGCAAAATACAGCTAAAGTGCCATATCAGTAACCTCAGAACCGAGGTAACTTGCTATGTTGTGGACGCCGACGTCAACTACAACCTCCTACTAGGTCATTCGTGGCTGCATGAGTATATGGTGGTGCCATCTACACTCCACCAATGTATGAAGTACGTATCCACCAACGACATCATCCGGACGGAGTTCGGGGACATTGACCCTTTCAAGAGGGTCGAAGCCTACTTCACTGATTCTACCTTGTACAAGTCGCCCGACGAGAAGGAAGCCAATGATGCTGACGATGAAGCAGAAATGGCAGCAGAGCCGGACATGGAGCCAGAGATGATTCCTGACGCTTCTTTAAAAATCCGACTCAAAGAGAAGCCGCCTCAGACGTTGCCTCCCATGAACATCAAGCTACCTGGAAAAGCATCAACTGCTCCAGGTAGGACACCTACGGAAGCTCCCTTGAAGATACGGCTCAAGGGAAGGCCACCTCAAGCATCGGCTCCCCTTGTGGCAAAACTACAGGGGAAGGCACCAATCACCGAAAGCGCAGTTGAGGCACCTCTGAAGGTGCGTCTTAAGGGCAAGCCGCCGCAATCATTTTTCTCATCCAAGCTGCCGGAGAAGGCCCACATAGCCCTCTCGGACCCCAAGATCAAAGCTGTGGTGGACTCTCCCGATCCGATCCCAGTACTCACAGATGAAGAGTTAGGGAAATATATCTCTGCTGATGTAGATGCACCCTCTCTGGACAATGTAATCCCGCGGGACAAAATCTCGTGTTTCGTCAATAATAGAGTGTCTTTAATTATTACAGTCTTCCACATTGGAATGTCATGTATACATTAGATAACGCTCTACGGTCGTTCCAAACACAAATAACGACCGTCCATCATATAAATCAAGTAGTCCCGTCCCAAGGGGTCTGTTTTGTAGTCCCGCCGCAGAATCAAGACGAAGAATCCATCATCTTTGGCAAAGTTGAGCGTCATCAAGACCTCCCGCCACTCGAGCCAGAACCAGATACCGGCAGAATACAAGTCTATCGATACACGGACAAGGCAAAGTACCTCATCCAAAAGATGGATTACGACCTAAAAAACAACAAAGGCCTGAACTACGGCAAGGGTCGACGTCTCCCTCTCCGACTTTCAACACCTAAAGGAAAGCCGCAGGACTACTATCATCGAACTCGACGGGGGGTAGGCTATGTCATGCCGTCATCAACTCCAGAGAGTTCGAAGGCAGAAGAAGTGGAACATTCTCATTCATCCGAAGCATCAACTTGGGATTCCGATACCAGTATCGGCTCATTCTTCAAGAAAGTGCTATCAGCCAACATGACATCTGCGCAATCTCAAGAAGATAAAGGCGAAAACCAAATGCCATAATTCTTCGGAGAAGAACCCTGGGCTCAACGCCTAGGAGAACAGTAGGAGTCTCATTTTGAATTACGCGAACCCCTTACCGAAGACGAAGTCGAGCAGATCGACCTTGGGGATGGATCTTCTTACAAACCCATCTTCATCAACAAAAGCCTGAAAGGAGAAGACCGGGAATCTTTAATTCAACTGTCTAAAGAATATATCGACATCTTTAACTGGAGCTACAAAGATATGCCGGGACTTGATCCTCAGATCGCGATGCATAGGCTCAATATCTTACCTGATGCCAAGCCTATCAAACAACAACAGCGACGCTTTCGTCCTAACATCATGAACGCCATCGATCAAGAGGTGGACAAACTCTTGACCAGCGGCTTCATCCGTGAAGAACAACATCCGGACTGGGTGGCCAATGTCGTCCATGTCACCAAGAAGAATGGGAAGATACGAGTCTATATCGACTTTGGGGATCTCAACACTGCTTTGCCCGAAGGACGAATTCCCGCTTCCAATCACCAACGTGATGATCGGCAACACATGTGGCTTCGAACGCATGTCTTTCATGGACAGGTATTCGGGCTACAACCAGATCAAGATGTTCCCCGATAACGCAAAATACATGTTATTCAGGACTCCGAAGGGGGTCTTCTGCTACAGATTGATGCCCTTTGGCTTGAAGAATGCTGGTGCGACATACCAACAAGCTATGAGCACCATCTTTCGTCAGCATCTTTACAAGATAGTCGAATGCTATGTTGATGACATCGCGGTCAAAAGCCGTCTCAGAGGAGATCACCTACAAGACCTCAAGACAGTCTTCGATCTCATGCGAGCGCATCAACTCAAGATGAACCCCACTAAATCCTTCCTAGGGGTTTCTAGCGAAAAGTTCTTGGGCTTCATTATCACGGCAAAAGTTATTCATGTCGATCCCGAGAAGACCAAAGCCATCCTTGACTGGGACCCTCCGAAGAACCTCCGAGAACTTCGAGGCCTGCATGGGCGTCTAGCATACATCCGGAGGTTTATAGCAAACCTTTCCGAAAAATGTCAACCCTTCACTCAGCTCATGAAGAAGGGAGTCTCTTACGTCTGGATAGAAGAATGTCAAAAAGCTTTCGATGATATCAAGGCTTACTTGACGAACCCGCCAGTCCTGGCGGCACCCGTCGCCGGCAAACCATTTCTCCTCTACGTCCGTGCCATGGATCATTCCCTTGGCGCTCTGCTGGCTCAGAACAGCGATGCAGGCTATGAGCAAGCTATCTACTACCTCAGTAGAACACTGATCAGGGCCGAACACTGGTACAACCCCATTGAAAAAGAGTGTTTGGCTTTGGTATTCGCCATCCAGAAGACTCGCCATTATGTCTCGGGCCAGACAATTCATGTGATCTCTCGAGTCAATCCACTCAGAGTTCTCATGACGAAGCCAGGATCATTGAACTCCCGGCTAGCTAAATGGGCGATCCTGCTAACGCCATACAATATGGTGTTCGTTCCATAAAAAGCCGTTAAGATTCAGGCTCTGGCCGACTTTTTAGCTGCACACCCCATCCCTGAGTCCTCAAGGCTCTATGAATACATCCCGGATGAGGTCCAAGAATCAAACGTCACCGAAGAAAGCTCCGTCTGGCGGATATTCTTCGATGGCGCTTCAAGAACAGGCCCCAAAGGCCAAATCATCGCAGGAGTGGGGGTAGTCTTAGTCTCCCCCGATCAGCTGGTCATACAGCGTGCCTACTCCCTTTCAAAGTCGTGCTCCAACAATGTTGCCGAGTACAATACGTTCATCATGGGACTCCAGCTGGCGCAACAGCTGGAGGTGGATCACCTGGAAGCCTACGGCGACTCAAAACTCGTCGTTAACTAGATCAGAGGGCAATACGAAGTTCGTCATGAAGATCTGGTTCCTTACCATGAAGTTGTGCTAAACATTATTTCAACCTTCACCAAGTTCTTCATTGAACATGTACCTCGGTTACAAAACCTGGAGGCTGACGCTCTGGCTGGCCTCGCAGCCTCATTGGCAGCACCCGTCGGGACTCAACACTACGTCACGGTAGTTGGTCTCGACTTAGTCTGTCCTAAAAACAACCTATGCTCACAAATGGCCCATGCCATGTCAACAAGTGCTGGTGTTAACGTCCGAGATTGGAGGTTCCCGTTCATCGACTTTGCTGTCTACGGAATTCTTCCAGAGGACCCGAAAGAAGCCGTCTCAGTCAGGAGGCGCTCCCTTCGATTCTATTACGATACAGCTACTAAAATGCTGTACCGACGCTCCTACGATGGACTTCTCCTTCGATGTTTGTCCAACGAAGAAGCAGCCGAAGCCCTTCGAGAAGCCCACGATGGAACCTGCGGGGTCCATCAACCTAGCCCTAAGTTACAGGATCGACTGCGATGCATGGGCTACTACTGGCCAACCATGGCAGCCGACGCTGTCGACTATGCTAAAAAGTGCCATGCGTGCCAGCTTCACACTGATTTCATCCATACACTGTCAGAACCACTACATCCTACGGTTGCCTCCTGGCCCTTTGAAGCCTGGGGCATGGACATTGTAGGTCCGATCACCCCTCCTTCATCAAGGGGACACCGCTTCATCCTAGCCATCACCGACTACTTCTCCAAATGGGCAGAAGCAGTTCTACTGGCAGAAGTGAAGAGCTCCAGGGTGGTCAGCTTCATCAAGCACCATGTCATCTATCGTTTTGGGGTACCTCGAAGGATTATCCATGATAACGGTCCTCAGTTCATCATCCATGTTTTTATTAGATTCTGTGACAAGAATCGTATTCAAAACGTGGCCTCAACCGCCTACAATCTGGCAGCAAACGGATTGGCCGAGGCGTTCAATAAGACTATCGTCAGGCTACTCAAAAAAGTCGTGTCATCCAATAAACGCGACTGGGACGAAAAGCTCGGTGAATGCCTTTGGGCCTATCGCACAACAGTACGAACCTCGACGGGCAACACACCATTCTCCCTGGTCTACGAAAGCGAAGCGGTACTGCCTCTTGAGATCCAGATACCCTCACTCTGTGTAGCAATCACAAATCTACTAACAGAGGAAGACAATCAACGTCGCCGTCTGCGAGAATTGGAGGCACTTGATGAAAAATGTCTCCTAGCTCAACAACGCATTGAACTCTATCAAGCCCGTATATCACTGGCTTTCAACAAGAAGGTCAAGCAGAGGACCTTCCAAGTAGGCGACCTGGTTCTGGCAGTCAGGAGGCCGATGGTGTTGACTCATAAGACACCAGGAAAGTTCGAGCCCAAGTGGGAGGGACCTTTCATCATAGAGACGGTATACTCAAACGATGCTTACCGCCTCGCCAAACCCAATGGAGACTTGTTCATGATGCCCATCAACGGCAAGTTCCTAAAGAAGTACTACACTTGACATCTTTTCAGACATGTACTTCCATCTCCACCCAACAAGGGAGTCTGTGGACCCAATCATCAGGGCTCACATACAATTATCTTCCACAAAATCTTACGCTTTCGGAACCCAGCTGTTCCGTGGCATTCTCCAGTAGAAGGACAACTACGTCCACATTACCTCTGAGTTCTTTCCCTACAAAGCAGGATCTTACACTCCGTAAGACTACGCTACCTATCATGTTTACCACGTCCACATTATCTCTGAGTAAACATCCCGTACAGACAACCCCTGCGTTGCCGTACATTGATCGCAGAACTTCCACATTCACATTACCTCTGAGTAGTTCCACGTATCCCGCAGAGTCATTCCTACCACATCCATAACACCTCTGAGTAGGAAGATTCCATCATTTGAATCCCATATTTGCCACGTCCACATCACCTCTGAGCAAACATGTCGGTTCTCTCGAACTTATTATCTGTACCTAAAAACTAAGGTGCACAAAAGATAATAGGTCCACACAAATCATCAAGTTCATGACAGCAAAAATGAATACACCACAAAAACTCGGTATTCTTTATTCAAAAGTAAAGGATTACACCCCCAGCAAGAGTTGCAAATTACCAAAAAAAAGAAGAGACTACAATCCCTAAACATCCCCGGGGTTGGCCGAAAGCTCTTCAATCCGACGCTTCAAGTCTGTCGCTCGAGTCTCTACAGTCGCCAAGACCCTGCGTTCGGCTTCTTGACGCATCGTTTCTATGGCCTCAGGAGAAGTGTCATCCTCATGCTTCTCGTCCAACTGTTGCCGCTGCTGAGCCAAGGTAGGAGCCCGGTGGGTGAAAGCTGCTTCCTCCTCCTTAAAAGCTACATGTTCAGCCTGGGCACGCTGAGCATCTAATAAAAGTTGGGCCCACTGGTCTTCAAGACGGCAAATCTTGGCATCAACCTCCGCGATACTAGCGTCCAATGCAGCTTGCAACTCCACCTTCTCCTGCGTGGACTGAGACAACCTCTCCACCGCAGCTTCAGTCTCAGCTACCTCGCGTTCCCAGACACCTACGGTGGCCTGATAAGAGGACTCAGTCTCAGCAATCAACTTCTCCTTTTTTGCGTCTATCAAGGCGGAGAGATCATTCGCTGGATACATTGAAGCTCGGAAATCAGCTGGTCCAGCTCGGCTACCGAGGCCTCCAGAATCTCGGCCATATGATCATGGCCCTGGTGGGAACTTATCAGACTGATATGAGGGAGTGCCAGGGTTTTTGCCATCGTGAAACTCCCATTGGCATCCATCACTACCGATACGCCTCTCTGCAGCATTTTATATACCACCTCAATAATGAACTTCATATACTCATTTTTATCCGCCAGCACCTGCAGCGTCATAGCAGGAGTTGGAGGAGCTGCTCTAGACAGCGGACCGGAAGAGGGCCCGCCGGCTTCAACCTGCGAAGCTGAAACCTCGGCATCAACGGACTCTTCCTCAACAGGGGCTTGACTACTAGCCCGAGGAGCCAAAAGAACAGAAGGAGCCGAGGGAGGCATCGATATCGTACCCCCAAGTAGAAGGAGCAACAGAGGGTTCCAGCAAACCCTTACCCTTCTCAAGCTCGGAGGGACCACCGACGTCAGCGGCTACCTCATCCGTCCCCAACACACAATCAGTAGGCCGTACGGGACATCCCCCCTCTGGCAGAGCAGTGAGATCAGCACTTGTCTCCTGACTCGACCCCCATGGAGTCAGGATCGACGGACGAGTCTCACTTTCACCATCAAGTCCCTCTACGGGGATGGAATCTATCGCTACCTCCCGGTCGTGAGCCACCTCAGCCTCGCTGCTGAGTCTAGGGTAGGGCTCGGCAACGCTACAGTCGTCCTCCCCTCATTATGACAAGGAGGGGAATCAACCCTCTCCTCTGTTTCAATCATGTCTGTTGCTCCCACAACAGGCTCATTCATCTCTGGAGGAACGTTATCTGAAGATGATGAACTCCACTCCACTTCTTCATCAGGAAGCCCCGTGTCTACTGGACCCTCAATATCCGAGGCCCCCACGGTGGCTTGTACCATCCCGGAAACTGCTGCATCCTCAGTGTCTCTTCCGACATAATCTGGAGATACTAAAGTTTCCGCAGGAACAACATTTTCAGGATTCTCCTCCACGGGAGACATTACCATCGGAGGAATGCGCTCATCAGAAGAGCTCGCCACCTCCTTCGGTTTACTGATGCCCGGTTTTGAAACACGGGTTTTCTTCTTCGACGATTCCTACAAAAAGAAAAGCATAGGTCACAAAAATGATAGAATAAGCCAGACTGTGGTGGACTCTTTACCTCAGCAGGGACTGATTCTATCGGTGTCACAAACGGTACCCCCGTAGCCTTTGGAGTCGTCACTTTCCTCGGCCTTTTTGGTACAGAAGAATCGGCTTCTGCGTCATTCCGTCTCTTTCCAGCAGGGGGATCTTCCCGATTACCTCTTACTGATGCTACAGCAGCAGCCCGATATCCTGCCAACTCTGGTGGACGATATGACTGAGCCGCCACCAACATATTCTTCGTAGCCTCTAGCTGAGTTCCAATAATGAAACTGGTCTGTCACGACCCGCACCCTGAAGAGGGGCACGAGCACGTGGTTACGTCCAGCCTACGCCGCAGAATCGGCGGTAGAACGCTGTATATAGGGTCTGTAAATACTACGACTAAACAGATAAATGTACCTGTACAGTATATACACTCTGAACGGAGGAATATAAGCAATACTGCCTCAATCACATAATCAAAACTAAGGTAGAAAGCATGAAAAAGAGATATGATAGAATAAGCAAGAACGAGTCCAGAAAATATCCACAAGTCACAGCTAAACACAAATCCAGAGTCTCAGAAATATAATAAGTATAAGATACTACAACTAAAATAAACTGCTGGCTCGCAGGCCAGGCAAACCTAACTAACTAGGCTACTCCGGGTGGGCGAAGTCAAGAGGCTCTACCACTAAGCCCCTGTCTAAGTCAAGTCCATCAGACTCTATCCCGTAGTAAGTCGGGCAATCACCCTCTAAATCATCTATAAAATTTGTCAACGGTATCCTGTCAGGAAAATGAGCAAGTACAAACACTAACAGCAGTTCCATGTGAATTGACAAAAGCTATAAGAGACAGTATAATGAAATACAAGACAAAATCAACTGGAAATATATATCATGATGTGAGTACTGTAAAGGACGATAATGTATATGTGTATATAGGATGACTTGGGAACTATTCGGAAGCCGAGTTACAACCCTTAAACCAAACAAGGACCGGGGTTGTAACCCTTCTCCCGAACAGAACTTAGTCACCCTAAGATAATAAATATAAAAGGTGCCTTGAATTATTAGTGCGTCATGTGATCGGCTTGGGAAAAGCTTTCCATCTGACCGACTATGAACCATGAATACAATAGAAACGATAAGGCCGGTCACCATGGAAAGCTATGAACCGTAGGGTAAGGCTTTACCCGTCGTGAGGTGAGGGTATAGCTATGAACCATGAGTACCATAGAACCATGTGGAAATTGATCACACAACCACTAATAACTCCCCCATCCCCGAATAGTACAATGGATCTGGACATGACACGTTATGACACGGGATTCCATAAGAGGGTAGCAAGTCCCCTTTTGAAATCGGTGTCTATACCAATACACTGAAACAAGACAGAACATGTATCAATATACCATGAAACTCTAGGAACAACATCCCATGTCATGATCCAACATATACTAGTCCGTGAACTGTCGTGACTGGAAATCGAGTATAACACTACAACTGAATCGGATATAGCAGATATCAAGACAATGAAAACTATCAGTGAATGTACTCGCCTGTGGTCCTGAGCTGATAGAGTGAACAGACGCTCAGAGCGATCACAGACCTAAGACAAGGTACTATGAGTCAAACAGGACTAAATACTGAAAAGAAAACTAATGCAAGCCATGAATGCAAGTCTAAGTCAAAACTAGGTCAATCTAGGTCTAACTGAGTCATACTAGGCCATACTGGTTCATACTAGGTCATACTAGGTCACTGGAAGTCATTCCAAGTCAAACTAGGTCAATCTGGATCAACGGTTGACTTACAGTTGACTTTTGGTCAAAAAAGTCAACCGACGTCAAAACTAGTCTTAGAGTACCATATTTGATCATTACCAACCACGGGGATCAAGTTCTAACACCATCTTAGGCTTCTAACACAAGTATCCTATTTCTAGGCAAAACTAGGATTTACCCTTCTAAGGTAAATCCCGATACCTTGCCAAAAACCAATGAAACCTTGCAAATACCCATGGAACTAGCCTAGGCTCCTTAGGGTAGCTAGATATCAACCTATCTAAGGCTTACCTACCAAGAAAATTGGGTATCCTAAGTATCTAGGTCATGTTAGGATACGGGGTATAGGTTTACCCTATTACCCTATTCTACGTCATGAATTTACCCTTCTATCTACCACACTCACCCCATCACTCATTCTCACATAAAACCACACTCCAATAGTCTTCCTATAGGTTTTCCTACAAGTTTTCCTACTATGGCTAACTATAGGCTACTAGCCACACTCTTGGCCCTCCCTCACACACACACAACCTCAAATACACACACACACACTTAGCTAATTATAGGGACTGAAATAGGTTGTTTGGTGGACTGAAATTTGGGAGGCTAACAAGGCAAATCTGAACTGAAATTAGTGTGGGGGTTTTGTGGTTGAAATAGGACAAAAATTTGGGGTGTTGGACTGATTTTTGGGGTGGTTTAATAGGTTTAAACATAGGGCTAGAAGAGGGGGTGTATAGGAACTAATAGGTGGGCAAGAGGGGGCTGTTTTGGGCTGTCAAAGGGGACAGCAACATGGATGTCTTGCTGCTGATTTCAGCAGCAGTATAGTGTCCCCCCTCCCCTCCATATCACCACAATATATATCAATACATCTATACATCTATATATCAAATACATATATATATCAATATATATAATACTAGATACATATAACTAATAGGCATAGAACTCACAACCAAAACTCCCCCCAAACAATCCTGGCCGAAAATGACAGCCCTCCCAAGCACCACAACATCAAGCCACAACACAAATGGTCACCATATATATATACATTATATTTATATATATATATATATATATATATATATATATATATATATATATATATATATATATATATATATATATATATATATATATATATATATATATATAGAATGATATATATATATAACTATATATATACCAATACACATAGGAACAATATGATACATTAAGATACTCACATGAATCCTCTCTACAACATGAAAAATCTGAGATATTATTAAGAAACACACAAAAACAATATTCAAAAATTATCCATGGGTCAAAAAGGGGGTTTTTCCTATTGGGACACAAACCTACAAGTGGACACTCCTAGAAATGTCCAAAGGACACAAAAATGGTCTTAAATGATGGCACCACCATGGGAATCATCATGAAGGGTTCCTACATGATCTACATGAGAAAAGAAAAGGATTTGGAGAAGGATTCACCTTGGTTGGAGGAGAAAATCAATGGAAGCTTCAAAAGGAGGAAGAGCCCTTTGGAGAAGAAGAAGAAAAAGTGGATGAGAATGAAAGGAAAGGTGGTTTTTCTCTCTCCTCCTTATCCCTACTCTATGGCCAGCCACACATGGGGGTTTTGTCCTATATGGATATTTACAAGTTTGTCCTCCAATGGTTTAAATAGCTAATAAATAGGAAAGGGTTAAACCGGGGGTAGTTTAGTCAAACCGAAACAACTAATCTCTAACTAATATTAACTAAAAATAATAGTCTAGTCTCTAACCAAAATTTCTAACATGTGGGCCATGGCTAGCTAGTGTGTGGGCCCGCTAAGGTCAAAATACCCCGGGTCCCCGAAACAAGTCAAAATAAGTCGGAATGAGTTGAAATTCGAACCCGATTCAAATAACCCCAAAATAATACAAATAATAATTAAATAATTCTAAAATAATTTTTAAAGTGGAAAATTACCAAAATACTCCTGTTTGTGAAAACTGGGGGTGACATGGTCTCCCTATCATAATTAGGAGACACAGTATTCATGGTGCAATACAGCTTAACGGCCGAATACAGGATCTGTGGCCAAGGGTTACGAACTGGCATATTGACACGAACACCAGTGCACCCGACATTGTAATATTGCCAACCCCGGACTCCATCCAGTAAACTTCCAGCAAACCCCAGACTGTTACTGGGATTCCGTAACATTAGCTGGGTGTAGCCAAACTGGCGAGCAAACCGGCTTGGCAGATATGGCTCCAGATATCACTTATTGTGGTTGCGGTAGACCAAGTGGAAAGGTCGGATACTTTGCAACCAACGAAATACCCATTTCGGCAGAGTGATCGCATCCTCACCAGAGTCGTCCAAATCTTGGTCAGCCTCAAAATCTTTGCAGATGGGACTGACCTTGACGATCTTCCACCCCTGAAGATAAGATAAGACTCTCCTGCAGACGGGGACGCCAGTGTGCAACCACTTCCTCTTGTATAAGCGGCGGATAAAGGTGTCACCTTCAACGTGATCCTCTTCCGGGCCTGGACTCATCACGTTCGGATGATGTAGAATCAACCATCCCATCAGATAATGGAATGGTAGCTCGACCCAAAAAAAGTTGTCGTTCCTACCTCTCCCATGGATCACATCATCAGCAAAAGTCCTCAAACCCCGCAACAGGTTACACACTATCGCAGAGAGGAGAGCCAAAGGACGACCAAAGAACAATTTCAATGCTGGCAAAATGAGGTTCCGGTTCACCCTCTCCACAGAGCCAGATCCGTCCGCGAACACATAATTCCGGAGCCATATCATCAAGTATGCAGTCAATACTGCCTTAGATGACATCCGGCGCACATAGTGCCAGAAGCAGCTATACGCATTTTTGCCACTCTCATTTGAACGGGGGGCCCTCTCGTCTAGTCGGCTCATTTCGGAAGTTATTTCCGCAAGTTTCAGCCCTTGCGGAGTCGTAAACCGGATCTTCGAGGAGTCCGCCAAATCCTGCTTGAAGATGTAATCCCTCCAAGCAGTCACATGAGGCTGAGTCTTGCCATTGTCCTTCCGTTGCATCAGATAATGATGGCTCGCCATCTCTTTGAAAATAGCCATCATCTCCGGGTCCTTCTTTTCCAGAACGACGATCTCTTCGTTTGAGGGAAAATATTCCTCGTACGGTTTTGAGCCCCAGGAAAGCTTGGACACCTCGTACATCTCATGAAAGGCCAGTCCCAACTCCCCCACTGGAGTAAAGAAAGTGCCAGTCTGGGTATTGAATGTTTCCAAGAGCGCAAGAAATATATGCTTGTTGAGATCCACGTCGGCCTGTGTGGCACGGATAGCGGCCGTCAGCCCAATCTCTTTAAGCTCTGCCTTAAACTTCGATAACATCCAAAGGGTCAACTCGTCCCACTTCGGCATGTGGTGACACCAACCTTCAGCCCTAAAGCTACCTTTCGGATACATAACCTTCGATGTTAGCATCCGATTTGCAAAGGTCGAAGCACTAAAGGCAAAGGTGTCATTAGGGACCTTACTATAAAGGCTCCCAGGGCGCAAAGTTTGGCAACTGAACGAGGGTCCGGCTTGCGAGGCGGCCAAGGTATCCCTTTGATTCGAAGTAACATCAATCGAAAGTGTACCCCCCACTGCCCCTCCTTGAGAAGGAGTAAGTTCCCAGGGCATCCGTTTCTTGGAAGCTAAACGGTAGAAGGTCGTCAGCGACAATTGGCGTTCAAGTTATCGCATGTACAGAACCATGCCCTTCGCAGAGAAGAACGAGTCTTCTTTGATCTTCAGTATCTTCGCCTCGGTGGAGATCAATCGGTCACCGAACAAAAAGTCTGGTTTCAAAAAGGTCACATCCTCGGACTCAGCAGATTCCAGTTTGCCGCTCTCCATCCAACTCTGGAGGAAAACAGGCAACTGATTCTGGATTTGCAGCATTCTTTCGGAAGGTTGATTCAGTAGGACAGCACACTTCGTGGGGTTAATAACCTCCTCGTCGAAATCAATTTCCATTTGACAAAGAGAAGCATCCAGAAGGACTTCATTCAGCAAAGGAATAGTCATCGACACTGAGACAGCAAAAACAAAAGTCAGGCAAGAAGCTTTAAAAAGACAAAGTGTGTCAAGCAGCCTGGCACATCATTAGGGTCTAAACCCATGCGCATCAGCAGCAAAACTTTAGCGCATCATCAGGGTGTAAACCCATGCGCGTCAGCAGTGAAACTTCGGCACATTATCAGGATGTAAACCCATGCACGTTAGCAGTAAAACCTTGGCGCATAATCAGGGCCTAAATCCATGCACGTCGACGGAGTAGCCTTGGCGCATCATCAGGACAGAAGTCCATACGCGTCGGCAACAAAGAGTTAGAGCACAACAACTGATACAACTCAGCCATGTGCTCCAAACTCGTCTAAAAAGCTTGGAAGATGGCACTCACCCATCATCGCAGGCCGAATGTCGACCGGAGTCACAATGGTGACAGGAGCATCCTCCTCGACGAACTCCGCAGGCTCCTTTCCCTTGCCAGCACCGCCGCAAGGAGTCTTGGAAGCCATTTCTTGAAAGAAGAAAGTTAGGGTTTTTCAAAAAGAAGAACTCTAAAAGAGAAAGCAAAGAGAGGAAGAACTCTCTCTCTTCATCTCACGCCTATTTATAGGCTCAGTCGCACGCGTGAACCGATGAAGTGTGACCTCAGCCGCCGCCTCAGGTTCTGCGAGGAGATAACTGCAAATAAAACCAAAAAAGATTATCATTAATCTTCTTGGTTATCAAAGCGTTATCATTTGCATTAACTGAGAGGAGCATGCGCCCCATCACCGATGCACGGAGTATCCATGCGCCCGAACAGTCATGCACCCCAACCACCATGCTTCTTATTCAAAGTATTCCAAAACTTGACAAAAAGTTTTGAAAACTTTGAAGGGGATCTTGTAGAAGCATAGAATTTCAGGACCAGAAATCATATACGCCAAACACTACATGCGCCAGGGAGCTCAGATGAAGTACTTGGCACAGCAGCAAAAGAATAGACATTAAAAAGAGGATTTTTATTTCATATAAAAGTCTATTACATGTCTAAAAAAGAGCCATACAAAGGAGAATTTCTACAAAGAAAAGACCCTAAGTCTACAGCTAGGCGCAGCAATCACCATGCGCTCTCAAACGGGCGTATCTAGCTAGACGCATCGTGCCATGCGCTCTCAGCCAGGCGCATCCCTTCAACAGCTCAGTTATGTGCATCCTCAGTTATGTGCATCCTTTCAGCAGCTCAGTTATGTGCATCCCTTCAGCAGCTCAGTTATGTGCCACCATTCAGCGTCTGTCAGGCGCATCATGAAGTCTCAGCATATGCGCCATCAAATGCTTCGACTAGTAAAGCATTTATTGAGCAGAACGAGGGTGGGCAATCAACCTACTAGCTGGAGGAAGAGCTCTCCGCAATTGATCTGCGACAAAAAGAGGCTTTCAACACAACCAGAATGGGCAACACCCACTCTGACAGAGGAAAGAGCCTCCAAAGTTGAGGTACCGCAATTCTGATCTGCGGCTCTTCCAGTATAACGGAGACGAGGCACGAGCATCCCGATCTTTGGATGCAATAGAAACCTTCTGTCTGCCTCAGAAGCCCTCCACTCCGACTTTTGGATGTAACAGTCACCTTCAAGTGCATCAATAAAGATAGTGCGTCGCATCTTCACCCTTGGAAGCATCTCTTCAACAGAATGCGCTCGAGCAAACAAGTTCATTTCGGAAGGACGTGAGAGAGCGAGAAGCAAACTCTTTCCATGCCACTATTTATAGGCCAGGCAAATCAAACCCATACGCCAAGTGGCTGGCTCTCCAAATCCTATGCAATAAATTTGTATTAAATGGTGATGAACCTGACGCTTCGAATTCAGCCAAGTCAAAAACGGCTATTTAAAGCACTCGAATGTCAAGAACATTAAATGCTGAAGTCTGACAGAGTTGGCAGCACGTCCCCCGAGGACTGAACAGTCGACAACTTTTTCAAAAGACGAAGCATCACCAACGTCAGTATCATCATTACTTTCTTTCGGCGGTTACAAGCCACGTGGCCGCCCAACCATCTCGTATGCACCTCCGCAGCCATGCGTCCAAATTTTTGCATGTGCCTCAGACTTTTTCTCTGATCCCTAAAGACAGAAGTCAAAGTCACTACTGAAGCCTCGCATGCGCCTCAAAAGCCATGCGCCCCGACTGGTTCGTGATTCCTAAAGGTTACGAGCCAAAGTCTCCTCATGTGCCCAATCCTAGGCGCATCCTATCAGATCTCTCCCCACCAAATTCGAGATCTTCGAGCCATGGACCTACGACACGCGTCCATTGACTTGATTCAGCCTATGAAGGGGTACTAATCACCCAAGATCTCAGCAACAAAAAGATCCTCTCCATTGCTACGTGTCAGCTCGACCGCAGCCCACAAAGACAATAGGAAGGGTTCAACTCCTCAATCATAGCGCATCGCCCATGCGCCTCCATCAGCAATCGCCACGTGGCATCCCCACAAACAAGCGTATCCTACATATACGTGCATGAGCAGCCAGCCTGCAGACTATAAATAGAGGGATCATTTCCTTCTTCTACACACACATCACATATCCATCGACATACATATACAAAGACAAACCTACGGGCGCGCACAGAGAGGCAGATACAGACACTCAACGTCTTCTTCCTCTCCGTAAGCTCCAGCACCCAGAGCAACTCAGACCTTCAGAGAACCGAGAACCGTCGTCAGATCGTCAATGGAGTCAACGCATTACCACTCGTTCCATCGGCACAAGGAACCCAGATAAATAAAAATGTACTCCTAGGACTACGTCTAAGTCCTACATTGCAACACTGTTCTGTTTGTAATTGAAATTTGCAATCAAAAGATTTTAATGACAAACAATAAACATACTAGAGAGTAAGATACATGAAAGTAAAAGAACAACATGGTATAAAAGAGAGAACTGTAAGTAAATTTCTACTATAAATAGAGAACTATCAGTGACTAGTGAATCAGAGTACAAGATAAACATGTGAACAGTTGGAGGTGATTCATGGCTATAATAAAGAGTTGACTCATGACTACACTACTTTGGAATATTCACATGTTTAGTTCCACTCCCCCATTTTCCCAATCAATACACAAGGATCCAGTCAAGTTACGTTAAGATTCATGACTACGCTACTGGCTCATAATGAGTGATTCATGAATAGATTCGTGAAGGCTCTGTGATTCATGAGAGTACAGGAATCACAAGCAGATTCATGATAAATTCATGATAATAAAAGCATTAGATACATGATGTAAGTAAAACACACAAGACATGAGTATTCGATGCTTCCGAGAGGGATAACATCTCATGAAGGGATCCATATAGTACCAATCCGTGTTACCAATGTGACAGCATCAAGTAAAGTAATCTAGAGCAGGAATATAATCCTAAGCAAGATATGAAATGATCAGAGAATGTACTCGCCTGATATCCTGAATATCCGAAATAAAATACTGTCTGAGGAGTGGTGTCTGGCTCCTATAGAACAGTACAAGTCACAACATGTCCAAAATGATAAAATAGACTGCTATAATGCATTCTACATGATGTTTAGGTCAATCTAGGCTAAAGTCAACCTTTGGTCAACTCTAGTCAACTACACTAGTGAAACTAGGTCAACTAGGTCAAACCTAACCCAAACAAGTCTCATTAAGCCTAGCCATACCTATCTAGCATTCACACATCATCACAAAGCCATACAAGCCTATCAACACACAAGTCACATGTGTATACATGCCATATACACATAGGCTATATCATAGGAACCTACATAGGCTATATGCCATAGGGCTACATAGGCCAAATACAATCTATATTGGTATTACATATATTTTCACACATTTATATATACTAAATAATATAAGCAACATACATATACATATATATATTATTATCACACAAGGGTATAGATTTTATATATGTATACATAGGGTGAGAGAGTGACATGTGTGTGTGTACATGAGTATGTTAATATGGTTGTGTGTGTGTGGCATTGTGAGTGTGTGTGTGCATACAACATAGGCTAGGGTGTTCTCAGAATTTGTGCTCATGTGTGAGTGTGTGTGTAGCATAGATGACAGTAGCTATAGGTGTTCCTGGAAAACAGTGCCATGTGTGTGTATATGTACATGTAGCTATAGGGTGTTTCCAGATTTGTTGAGTATGGGTGTGTGTACATGACAGTGCAGTGTACAATAGAAATCAATAGTGTGAGTGAGTTATCATGTGTTCTCAGTTTTATGCATATGTGTGTGTGAATATGTGAGTGTGAGTGACAGTAGATAGGGTGTTGTGTGAATATGTGAAAACAGTGTATAAAAATTGTTCTATGGTTTTGTGTACATAGGTTGGCGTGTGTATATGTATCAGTTGTGTGTATGTGTATGGAAATCAATGTGCATACATAATAGTGTATAATTTCTCAGTTTTCATATGTGTGTGAGTGTGATGTAAACAGTGTATCAAAATCTCAGGAAAATTCGAACTCAGTGATACATAGCAGTTTCAAGATTTCAGTCCAATGACAATTTCGAAAACCAATGATTAAACACAAATCATGAACCCTAACATATAGCTAAAACCTAGATACATATAGATGAACCATCATTGCAAATTTAATCATTAAATTTTAGTTTTAAAATACATTTAAATCTTATAATTTCAAATCAATGAACTAGGTATCAGAGAATTAGGGATAAACCAAATTCGAAATCCAAATTCAATTAATAGTCAAATCTAATGGTTGGTAATGATTTGTGTATGTGTCATTGAGTCTCACGTGTCAAAGTGTCCACCAAAACAGGACACAATCGTGTCCAAACACTCACGTATACACGCAGACACACACGTGTGCACACAGCGTCGTGTTGTGAGTCCAAGGACTCGTGCACTCGACACAGGCCACATGGAGACACGTGGTCACGCACATGTGTTCGCCTAGCATATGGCTAGATTCGTGTCACCCTGATATGTGTCTAGGTGTCGCAGTGTCTTTGTTTGAGTCGCGTGTCAGAGCCAAAATTTTGCGTGTGCACAGTGAGGCAAAAATCAGTACGAACGCGATTTCTTCGCGCACTGTCTACAAGGACCCACAAAATTTTATAGGTGTCGTGTCAGTCACTAGGCCCATGTGTCTACCAAGTTTCATGGCACGTGGTACCGTGTTATATCCGTTAGGACACTCGAACAGCAGGGGACAGTGCACGCTGTGTCGTGCACGGGTTTCCGTATTCAAAACTGACACGAATCGTATCAAAAATCAACTCAGTCAAGTTGGAAATTAAAATAAACATATAAACTAACATTCCTATTCAAACACTTTTTGAAAATATCAAAATAATTTTTATTGAGGCATTTTATCAAACACTTAGATCTAGGTTAGGATACGTGTCTGATACGGACACGAAGTCAATGCAAATTGACACCAAACTTACACCACGGCTAGGGGACACCTAGATCTAGGCTGGGATGCAAAGAAATTAGAATTTAAATACAATTTAGAGGGTTTACCTATAGTGTGTCAAATGGCAAGAAAAGCCCCAAATCGAATGGTTTCCTTTGCTAGCTAAACACTCCAAATTGGTCCCAAACTGAAATTACTCAATGAACATCAAGTAGAGGCTGATTAGATTCTATTGCAAAAGATTTGAATAAAAAAGGAATAAAAATGAAAGAGTTATAGATTGGAAAAGAATAGAAATTACCTCTCCATTCAAAATGTTGATTCAATACAAAAGAGACAAGAACAAGTGAATGAGAGACTTTATAGGGGGGATTACCAATGTGGCCGGCCATAGGCTGAAATTAGGGTTGGGGTTTCATAGCATGGGCCTTGGGCCAAGTTGCATTGGTAAAGGAATCAATTCATAAGTCACAAGTCATTAAACCTAGTCTTTATTCTCCTATTTTAACTTGATTCTAAATGACTAAACTTGGGTTGACTTAAGTTAAACTAGGGTCCCACCAAGCTAATCAAGTCACCATAGCTAGAGTTAACATCCAGGTTAGTCTCCAAAGTCTCAACTAGCCAAAGTCAAAAATAACAATCACCACTTTAATAAATTAAAATAAATTCAAAAAAAATTCTCAAATGACCAAAATACCCTCAAGCTAAAATGTGGTAGTGACAAATCTACCCTCCTTAAAAGAATTTTGTCCTCGAAATTAAAAGACAAAACTAAGCTAATGAGAAGGATAAACAATCATACCTCAAGGTCCAAAAAGATATGGGTATCGCTCGTGCATCTCATCCTCCCGCTCCCAGGTAGACTCTCCTGGAGAATGATGCCTCCATGCGATGAAAACCAAAGGTACCACCTGGTTTCTCAGTATCTTCTCTCGGTGATCCAGAATCTCCACTGGCTGCTCTGGATAACTGAGAGTAGGTCCTACCTCAATCTCCGAATGGTCAAGTACATGGCTAGGATCAGCCACATACCCTCTCAACTGTGATACATGGAATACGTTGTGGACACCCACTAGTACAGGTGGCAAGTCTAGCCTGTATGCCACGTCACCAACTCTCTCGCTGATCACGAAAGGTCTGATGAAGCGCAGCTAAGCTTTCTACCTCCACCAAAATGTATGGTACCACGAGTTGGAGATTTCCTCAGAAAAACCATGTCTCCGACCTAAACACAAACAAGGTCTCAAGTTACAAATAATCAAACATGATTAAACAACACAAACAAGCAACCTACTTCTAATCCTATCTCCAGTCAAACTAAGTCAAACATAGTCAATGGTCAACTACTAGTCAATTTGTTAACATCTAAGTACTTGGTCAACAACTGGTTAACTTCTTAGAGTTTTGCCTATGCTAGCTATCTAGGTGTTGGCAACTAAAAATTAGCCAAAAAAGAAAAAGAAAAAAAACCCTCTATAATAGACTAACTCTTAACTTCCCAAATCCTACCAAGTCACCCATAACTAAATACCTATAATCTAAGCACACAAATCCCAAATACCACATATACATAAGCTCAAGAACAACAACCCATTACATATATCCTAAGTATATCATCTATATATATATATATATATATATATATTATATATATATATATATATATATATATATATATATATATATATATTTATATATAACTGATCATCAAAGTGTTAAAGTAGACTAAACTCATAAGGGACTGAACAAATGCTTAGAAATTAGGCTAAGGATGAATGGTCTGAAACATCAATGTAGGAAAAAGGGAATGATGCTAAGGAGACTGAATTTATAAGGCAAAAAGGACAGGACATTAGGGTCCAACTTGTAAAGTTAAAGTGAAAGAAAACTTACATGGTGACTGAAACATGCCTTTAGATCAAACCTGGGCCTCTCCTCTCTATCTGGACTGAACACCTACTAAACTACATGCAGGATAGTGGTCTAAAAGAAGTGAACCAAATTGGTGTGCAGGGAATGCAATAGGCAGTATACTACAAATGAGTGCAGGCTACATACCAATCAAAATACATTACATATATACAAGCTATATATATTTAACTCTCATCACCTCAAACTCTACTCAAAGTCTAATAACACACACACCCTACCACATGCTTATCACTCCAATGAAGGGGGTAAGCTACTGTAGGGTGTATTGGGACAGAACAGTGGTGTAGCATGGCTGTATATGAAGATGCAAAACAATCATAGGTAGGAAAATGATATGTAGGACACATACATATGGAAAATTGAACTAATTTCCAGGTAGAGGCTTTTGGAAGACTGAACCAACAATGAAAGGAAAGGTTTGGACATGTATCTTGACAGATGGGCTAAGCAGGTATCATCTGTATCTAACAATGAAAAAGGGACAGAACAAATAATCGAAGGAGAACTCTTATTAATAACCCACATTATGTCCCCAATGTATACAACTGTCCTAAATGGACTGAACAACCATGCCCAAAAAGGTTTAAACTCCACAGTTGGGCAGGTACTGCAGGTTATAATGAAGGGTATTGCAAGGCTTTCAAGTAATATAAAATGTTAAGAGATGCAGTATGTCATCATGTACAGAAAGTAATGATGAGTGCAGACCTCTAATATGCATAATACTAACCCTCCAGATATGTAGAATATGTTAAGGGGTTGATGGTTATATTGGTGAGTCAATAATTGGGTCTGAACAATGGTCCAGTGAAATCTATGATGCAACATGTTAGGTAATGAAATGTTGAGTGCAGTGAGCAACTTGTACAAGTCTGAACCAAGGGGACAGGGTATCTAGTGAAGGGTCTACGCACTGCCTAGAAAGGTTAATAAAATATGACTGAACTCAACACAAAGGAAACTTAACTAAAATAGAAAACTGGACCAAATATAGGCTAAACAACATGTCAATAACCCTACACAACAATGACCTATAGATACCAACCAAACCCATATCCCATATGCCAATATCATCTGTAACCTATCCATATATATAGACCTCTCAGTCTTAGGCGAAACTACAACTATACTCAAGGACAGGCTCTGGTCATGGGTGCCTTACTGGAAAGGATAAGGAAAAAAATAATAATAGATCATCAAGGCTGTAAGGCATACTAAAATCCTATATAAAAACTGGTTGGTATTATAAATAACAGAGAAATCGTTTACAATGGGTTACTATTCTAATACTAATGCTAACTATCATCTCTAGGGTACAGACACTGTAAAACCCCTAAATTTCTACTAAATATTTTTTATTTATAAATTGGTGCTGACTTTTTTTTCTTGTATTTATACGTCTCAATAACGTATTGTACGTCGCGCGCAAGATTTCGTTTTTCTTGCTTGTCGAGTGCGAATATGTGCGAGCGTACATATTTTAAAAAAATATTTTTTTCTATTTTATTATATACTTTCAAAATATTATATATAATTATTATTCTTGCTATAAAAAGCCTTTTATTTTTAGCAGTTATTAATCATAAATAATATTTTATTGTATACTAGGAAAAGCATAATCATGTATACATTATTTGTGCTTACATATATATTTCATAAATATTTTATTTAGTTTAGTTTTAAAGAATAATGTATTTTTGAAATAATTATTATAGTATTTTTGAAAAACATATTTTGAAATTATTGTGGCAATTTAAATCTTGAATTGATTTATGGATATGTTTTAAATAGTAAATTAATATCTATATTTGGAATTTGATTTATCTTATTTGATTTTAAAATAAAAGATAGAATTTAATTAGATTTAAATTGGATTTTGATTTGGATTTGGATTTATTGAATTAATTTAAATTAATAGATTGAATTATCTAATTGGGTTTAACTATTCTAATCCTTATCCAACTAGGAATTCACACATCCTATAAATAGGCAGGTACTCATCCATATATTTCTATTCTCCAAATTCTCCACAACCAAATGTGCGTGTATTGTGTCCGTGTTCTCCGTCCAAATTCTTACTCCATATTTACAAATATATTATTTAACTCTTTCGTGTCGGACACACCCCGACATGATTCATCTAAAACCCTATCCTAAACCCCAACTGCCCAGTTCCGGCCATCGCCATCGACGACAGCAGCACCTCCGACTCCCTGGCTATCCTTCCCGACCTCCTCTCACCCCCGAACCTTCGTCAAAACCACCACTGTCTCTACCTTGTCTTGGTCACCCCGGCCAAATGCCACCCGACATCACCACACCGCTACCAGCACACCACCGCCATCAGCCATCAGCCATCACCACACCATCACCAGTACACCACCTTATTCACCATCGCCACCACAGCAGGACCTTCGCCGCCCTATTCACCAACTAGAGACTAAGCCAAGACCCAGCCCTATGGCCAAATTCGACCACTTCCCACCGATCCAGAACCTACCACCGTCGTCAACCCCATAGGCACAACCACGACCGACGGCCAACCCGAAACCCCCAAAACTGTCACCATCGTCACAAAATTTTTCCAAAACATAGAGAAGTATCGACCCTTACCTGTCTCCACTCGCCAGCCTCTGTCGGCCATCGGCCGGATTCGGTACCCTATGGACCGCCAGCGCCAGCCCCAACCTGCAGCGCTTAGCCGTCCGTCAGCGGCCACCGCTGGCTGTGCTAAGCAGTACCACACGCGTGCGTCTGCTCCTCCCTCTCAATCCCCTCCAGCCGTCGTGCCGGCGAACTCCTTCCGCGTTACTTCGCGCACGAGCCCCGACCTTCTCGCCGTCGCCACCCGCCTGGCCAGCCGCGACCGCCCCGACGAGTCTCCCGTCTCCCTTTCCTCCGATCCGCCACGTCCAGCCGCGCCTGACGCGACCAGCCACCTGCAACCGCCGGAGTACGCCGACCCCCTCGACCCTCTCCGACGAAGCCTCATCGTGCGTCGGCCAATCGACCACTTTCCGTCGTGCCCTGGCCGCACGCAGCTCTGCTTCTTCCCCTCTCTTCCGACCGCAGCCCGACGCAGCCGCCCGCACTTCTCCTCCGCCTACCGCCGCCTCTCCGCTCCTCCTGACCGCTTCTCTCTCTCCCGTTGACTCTCTCACTCCTCTCTCTCCCGCTCTCCACCTCTCGGCTTTCTCTCCTCATCCCCAAATTGTTTTGTCTTCAGCAGAGTTGATTTTAGAGATTTATTGTGTGTTTTTTTGTGTATGGCTGAGGTTAAAAGTTATTTTGTTTTATTATTTATTACTTATGTACTTGGGTCTCTCTCTCTCTCTAGAGAGTAGAGACAACACACTATTGTCCTTATTTCTTCATTATTATTATTATTATTATTGTTATTATTATTATTAATTTTTGTAGCAATGTATACTAGTTACATATACTGGTATATATGATACCTTTATAATCCTATTATTTTATTATTATTATTAATATAAATGTATGTATTATGACCATAATTTTATTATTATTTACTGGTTTTATTTTATTATTATAATTATTACTATTATTATTGTATTATTTGTTAAAATATATATAGATAATATTTTCAAAATTTTGAGTGATAAAAATAGGTTTGAGGTCTATAAATTTTTCAAGGTTAGTTTTCCTATGATGATATGATCCCATGATATTGTTTGCCCTAAGCCAATTTTTGAGATGTTATATTCTCCGTTCTAAAAATATTTTTTTCTAAATGTATAAAATTTGTTACCAAATTATACTATAAATTTCAAGTCGCTTCAAAATATTTATATATAGCTTTCTACGTATAAAATTTTTCTTATTTTGACAAACTTAGAGTTTCTGTCTAAAAACACTTTTTGATTTTTGCAGTATATACAAAAATATATCCTAGTCAATAAAATATTTACTTATATACATATAATTTTCTTTTTAATATTATAAAATATTTTCTAAAACCAAATATATTAATTGATTTCCTACGGTTTTTCTTCATCTCGTGATTCAGACAATCTTTTCTATTTCTTTACCAATTCTCTACTACCTTATGTCCACCCTAACTAAATTGACCCTTCTGGACCCAATGGAACTGTCCATGCCACCACCCAAGGTCACCTTGCATAGTTGTCGCACCGAAGTCGCAGTTTGTGCTACCTTGATCATCGCAGCACACCAGACGTCCTACCAGGCAAGACACCTTGCCATTTGTTGTTTATTTATTTTAGCTTATATTTCATGCATTATTGATTATTTTCTTCATGCAAAATAAACTATGATACATGGCATAACCTGTTAGAACTTATTGTTCAATTATATTTCCTGCTACGTATTAGTTTCTTACACATTAAATCTAGATTTAAGGGACCACCTTGTGTGTTGCATTCATTGGCCTTGACTCATCGTACCACGAAGTTGTGTATCACATGTAGACCACGGACGTACGTGATTGGCTGGCCACCAGTATGTACAAGCCGTGCGATAGGAATAACCGCTAATAGAGGTTGCATGCTTAGTTTGACTTAGTGGTTATAGAGGCTTACTGTTGTGGATACAACATAGTAGGCATTGGACGGGGAGGACAATTCCTTAGCGTATGGGCTTCGATGCACTTTCCCTTTGTAACCCGTGAGCTCCGCCGGAGACGCGGGTCAGATTACCCATGATTACTGACGGCTACTGACGTTCTGCGGAACGTTATGCTCTTACTGATTGGGCCTCTGGTGCCCCAAGGGGGGACTACGTCGATCCTATTTAGCCAGGGCCCATGCGTAGGAAGGATTGTTCTTAACTACATTTCACTTAGAACTGTTAGACTACCTTTATCCGTTAGGTACGAGTACTTTTGGTTTAGGTACTTGTATCTGACCGTGGCTTGGAACAATAACTTGTCGCAGATTAGTTTGTCACATCTTGTCCTTGTTTGGTTGTAGGTGTGACTTACTACTTCGATGAGAAGGTATTGAACCTTGTCAGGGTCCAGATACCATGTTGGGTTCATAGCATAAAAAGATATCTCACCGTGAATTAGTTTACCATCTTCTGTCCTTGTTTGCTTAGAGAGAAGGTACGCTAGTTCAATAGGTGCGTATTGGACCATGTTATAATTCAATCGACTTATTTATTGAGCGATATTTATTCAGTTTATATGGCATGATATTATGTATCTTGTTACGTCCCTCTAAGGACCTGGTTATCTCGCCAGGTGTGTGCTCTTGTCTTTCGCAGGTGTTCTAGCTCTAGCCGTAAATATTGCTATTTCTTCGAGGATGATTGCACTTGGATCGTCTTCGCTTCGCTCGCCACTCATTTCATTTTCCATATATTTTTCTTATTTTGTTGGTAGTGGATTTGTCTCCGCCCAAGATATTGTATCAAGACAATTTCTTATCATTATATGATATCTTTTATTCACTTATTTTTGTGTGGATGAGATTAGTTATGGTTCTACTGCATTTTACAGCTTACGTATATTTATTATACGGTTGGCATGTCTACGTTCCTAATCCTACGTATTTTGGGACTGGAGATTACATGTTTTTGTGATGGCCCATGCAGGTCAAGATAAATTATTTGGTTACTTTACCGTACCAAGCAAGCCTGCGTATAGGATTAGAGTATAGGATCTCATCCACATACTTGACCTTTTTCCTAGATTTTATCTACCGTTCGACTCATCGATTGCATCTTGCTTGATTCCTTCCATCATTATTCTTATCTCCCCTTCGTGCTTGCTAGAGGTTAGAAAGGTGATCCCTACTAGTTAGACATGTTACTTTTGTCCCAAAATACCATTAATTTAATTCTTTTAAGTTGGGTAGAATGTCTTATGACCTAGCAATCCCTTTGTCCTTGTGACCTATATTAGTAAGTTTACTTAGATTTTTAGAGGACCCTAACCCATCTAGCCACCCAAAGACTTGGACAAGAAGACTATAGGATGACTGTATGAAGACCATCACATGACATGACTTATATCCTTTAGAAGTTCGAACCAATTTCTACTTTCTTCCAATCTTAGTCTCTCGTGCCTATATGTTTTACCACCTTGACTAATGTTGCTACTATAATCTAGTTTTGCAAACTCATCCATTTATCGAGTTTGTTCATGAATTATGCTATTGAGCGTGCTCACTAACATATTGTCTAATCAGAACCGGTGCATGATGGTCTGATCAACCGAGTGTACTTTGGTTCGCTTTTGTCTATTATTTTACGTGGATGGGGACATAGCTAAATTTGTCCTCTAGAGTCCCATCCGTGACTGCCTTGAAAACTCCCTTTGAATTATTCGGTCGCCTTTGAACCACGTATTCATATTCGATAATGTCTCCTTCGAACTCTATATTGCTTTCGCCTTCACCTATTTTAGAAGGATGAATGCGTTGTACTAGAACCTTCTCTAGCCTTCACATCGATTATGATTATTATCACTCGATATTGCTATATCTTCATCCTAAACTACTCGTCCTTTTCTCGGCCCTATCATGACCTCCTAATCGCTTAATATAGGAGTGAAATCTAATTCGTTCTCTAAATCGTGCCCTCAACCTACTCTCAAGAGGCCATAACTTTAAGGTCTCTAATTTATTTTATTTTTCTTGAACCCATACTATTCTTTATTGTGCGTTATCTTAACCATTTTCCTTCTTGCGTTAATCCATAATTATCTTCGCCCTTATTGATATCACGACTCTAATGCATGTTTTCGTTAAACGTTATTTCATAGTCTCGCCTAATAATTTGACTGTGCTTCCTTATCGATATAACCTTGTATCTTCTCACCCCCTACTAATCCTTAATTTCGAGGACGAAATTCTTTTAAGTTGGGTAGGATATAAAACCCCTAAATTTCTACTAAATATTTTTTATTTATAAATTGGTGCTGGCTTTTTTTCTTGTATTTATACGTCTCAATAACGTATTGTACGTCACGCGCAAGATTTTATTTTTCTTGCTCGTCGAGTGCGAATATGTGCGAGCGTACATATTTTAGAAAAACATTTTTTCTATTTTATTATATACTTTCAAAATATTATCTATAATTATTATTCTTGCTATAAAAAGCCTTTTGTTTTTAGCAGTTATTAATCATAAATAATATTTTATTGTATACTAACAAAAGCATAATCATGTATACATTATTTGTGCTTACATATATATTTTATAAATATTTTATTAAGTTTAGTTTTAAATAATAATGTATTTTCGAAATTATTATTATAGTATTTTTGGAAAATATATTTTGAAATTATTGTGGCAATTTAGATCTTGAATTGATTTATGGATATGTTTTAAATAGTAAATTAATATCTATATTTGGAATTTGATGTATCTTATTTGATTTTAAAATAAAAGATAGAATTTAATTAGATTTAAATTAGATTTTGATTTGGATTTGGATTTATTGAATTAATTTAAATTAATAGATTAAATTATCTAATTGGGTTTAACTATTCTAATCCTTATCAAACTGAAAATTTCCACATCCTATAAATAGGCAGGTACTCATCCATATATTTCTATTCTCCAAATTCTCCATAACCAAATATGCGTGCATCGTGCCCGTGTTCTCCGTCCAAATTCTTATTCCATTTTGACAAATATATTATTTAACTCTTCCGTGTCGGACACACCCCGACACGATTCATCTAAAACCCTATCCTAAACTCCGACTGCCCTGTTCCAGCCGCCGCCATCGGCGACCGCAGCACCTCCGACTCCCTGGCTATCATTTTCCACCTCCTCTCACCCCCGGACCTCCGTCAAAACCACCACTGTCTCCACCTTGTCTCGGTTACCCCGGCCAAACGCCACCCGACATCACCATACCGCCACCATCACACCACCGCCATCAGCCATCACCACACCATCACCAGCACACCACCTTATTCACCACCGCCACCACAGCAGGACCTCCGCCGCCCTATTCACCAACTAGAGACTAAGCCAAGACCCAGCCCCATGGCCAAATCCGACCACTTCCTACCGATCCAGAACCCACCACCGTCGTCAACCCCATAGGCACAACCACGACCGGCGGCCAACCCGAAACCCCCAAAACCGTCACCATTGCCACAAAATTTTTCCAAAACACAGAGAAGTATCGACCCTTACCTGACCCCACTCGCCTGCCTCTGCCGGCCATCGGCCAGATTCGGTACCCTATGGACCGCCAGCGCCAGCCCCAACACAGTCGTCCGCCAGCGGCCACCGCCGGCTGTGCTAAGCAACACCACACGCGTGCGTCTGCTCCGTCCTCTCAATCCCCTCCAGCCGCCGTGCCGGCGAACCCCTTCCGCGTTCCTTCGGGCATGAGCCCCGACATTCTCGCCGTCGCCACCCGCCTGGCCAGTCGCGACCACCACGACGAGTCTCCAGTCTCCCTTTCCTCCGATCCGCCACGTCCAGCCGCACCCGACGCGACCAGCCATCGGCAACCGCCGGAGTACGCCGACCCCCTCGACCCTCTCCGACGAAGCCTCGTCGTGCGCCGGCCAATCGATCGCTTTCCGTCGCGCCCTGGCCGCACGCAGCTCCGCTTCTTCCCCTCTCTTCCGACCGCAGCCCGACGCAGCCGCCCGCACTTCTCCTCCGCCTACCGCCGCCTCTCCGCTCCTCCTGACCGCTCCTCTCTCCCGCTGTCTCTCTCATTCCTCTCTCTCCCGCTCTCCACCTCTCGGCTTTCTCTCTTCATCCCCAAATTTTTGTCTTCAGCAGGGTTGATTTTAGAGATTTATTATGTATTTTTTTTGTGCATGGCTGAGGTTAACAGTTATTTTGTTTTATTATTTATTACTTATGTACTTGGGTCTCTCTCTCTAGAGAGAAAAGACAACACACTGTTGTCCTTATTTCTTTATCATTATTATTATTATTAATTTTTGTAGCAATGTATACTAGTTACATATACTGGTATATATGATACCTTTATAATCCTATTATTTTATTATTATTATTAAGATAAATGTATGTATTATGACCATAATTTCATTATTATTTACTGGTTTTATTTTATTATTATAATTATTACCATTTTTATTGTATTATTTTTAAAATATATATAGATAATATTTTCAAGATTTTGAGTGATAAAAATAGGTTTGAGGTCTATAAATTTTTCAAGGTTGGTTTTCCTATGATTATATGATCCCATGATATTGTTTGCCCTAAGCCAATTTTTGAGATGTTATATTCTCCTTTCTAAAAATATTTTTTTCTAAATGTATAAAATTTGTTACCAAATTATACTATAAATTTCAAGTCGCTTCAAAATATTTATATATAGCTTTCTGCGTATAAAATTTTTCTTATTTTGACAAACTTAGAGTTTCTGTCTAAAAACACTTTTGATTTTTGCAGTATCTACAAAAATATATCCTAGTCAATAAAATATTTACTTATATACATATAATTTTCTTTTCAATATTATAAAATATTTTCTAAAACCAAATATATTAATTGATTTCCTACGGTTTTTCTCCATCTCGTGATTCAGCCCATCTTTCTTATTCCTTTACCAATTCTCTACTACCTTATGTCCACCCTAACTAAATTGACCCTTCTGGACCCAATGGAACTATCCATGCCACCACCTAAGGTCACCTTGCATAGTTGTCGCACCGAATTTGCAGTTTGTGCTACCTTGATCATCGCAGCACACCAGGCATCCTACCAGGCAAGACACCTTGCCATTTGCTGTTTATTTATTTTAGCTCATATTTCATGCATTATTCATTATTTTCTTTATGCAAAATAAACTGTGATATGTGACATAACCTGTTAGAACTTACTTTTCAATTATATTTCCTGCTATGTATTAGTTTTTTACACATTAAACCTAGATTTAAGGGACCACCTTGTGTGTTGCATTCATTGGCCTTGACACGTCGTACCACGAAGTTGTGTGTCGTATGTAGAACACGGACGTGCGTGATTGGCTGGCCACCAGTACGTACAAGCCGTGTGATAGGAATAACCGCTAATAGAGGTTGCATGCTTAGTTTGACTTAGCGGTTATAGAGGTTTACTGTTGTGGATACAACATAGTAGGCATTGGACGGGGAGGACAATTTCTCAGCGTATGGGCTTCGATGCACTTTCCCTTTGTAACCCGTGAGCTCCGCCGGAGACGCGGGTGAGATTACCCATGATTACTGACGGCCACTAACGTTCTGCGGAACGTTATGCTCTTACTGATTGGGCCTCTGGTGCCCCTAGGGAGGACTACGCCGATCCTATTATACGGCTGGCATGTCTACGTTCCTAGTCCTACGTATTTGGGACTGGGGTGTTACAGACAATCTACAAGTCATCATATCATTATACTATAAAAGAACTACATATGAGTAAGCTCTACAAAACTAAAATATCCCTACTCTTAAGTTATTTGATGATGGAATACAATTTTATAACAACAGAAGGGTATGATAAACGATATATTCCATAACTGGGGTATGCACCTCTACGATCATGTCGTCTAGAATTCTCGCTATGCCGACTAGTATTGCTGCAAGAAATTCCAAATCTCATAACCAAGATACGTACATCCGAAGTCATGTCTCTATGTTCCCGCCACGCCGGCTAATATGGCTGCGATAAACTTCAGGTTCCATAATTAAGTAGATATTTTACCATCCCTGTTATTCCCGTCAACATATGTTATCAGAAAATATCGTAACTCAGGCCATAAAATTCATCTCGATAGGAAAATCAAAATCAACAACGATCCAGCAAAAATCAAATTCAATAATCAAGATGTAAAAGTGAACAAAACAAGGGTAGGGATTTTAATTTGAAGTTTAAATAAGATTCTCAAGGGTCGTCCCAGGAATCTCTCAAGGATTTCAAACTGTGATTGAGTATCCTCTCATTCTAACACCTTACTTCCTATATTCTACCGCAGGCTCGTAGCAGTATAACTAAGTCATTGTACTACTACGATATCACAATAATGCGACTCTCGACCTGCATGGGCCACCACTAAAAATGTGTCACGACCCGCACCCTAGAGTAAGGGCACGAGAAGTGAATACGCCCAGCCTACGCCGCAGTATCGACAGTAGAACGATGTCCTAGGTCACAACATCTAACAATATAAGGTACCTGTACAGTATATACACTTCGAGTGGAGGTGACAATACAGAAATACAGTCTCAATCACAACTAAGGCTGAAATACGATAAGATATGTCACGACCCGCACCCGCTTTTCGGATGCGAGCTCGTGAGCAGGCCAGCTATGTATCAAGCGGACTCCAACCTGACTCGAATACGTATAAGCCGTCCATAACAGGGTATCATGTCTAATCTAAACTATCTCATCCACAAGAAACACATAAACAAGAATGACAAGTATGGGTCTTGGTCTGCAGCCCATTAGCATATTGTTCGATTAGACTCCAAGAATGATATGAGTCTATAAATAAGCAGAGTATATCACGGTATGAAATATAAAGCATGAGAGGATAATAAAGAAATATCACAAGCAAATACCTGTATCCCTACAAGTGTAATCACTACCATCATGAGCCGCTAACTAAACTCCACGCAGTCGCTAAACTTGAAGAGATCATCAGGTCCTCAGAGGACTAGCAAAATACATAATATACAAGCCAAAATATAAAAGTACAAATATACAAAGAAGTAAGAAACAATTAAGGATATCCAACGAGACAAAATAAACTAAGACACAAGATCTAAACACAAGGATCCTAAGACACTGGCATGCCATACTAGAAATGGCTAATAGGTCAAAGCTATAGACTGCAGTCAAGGCAAGTACTCACAATCTATAGTGTCTCAATCACAGTCAAGGCAAACACTCAAAACCAAGACGGTAGCCAATCCTAGTATAAAAATCCTATAGACCGTAGTCAAGGTAAGTACTCACAATCTATAGAATTTCAAAGTCAAGTCCTACTCAAGTCATGTCAAGTCAAGTCAAGTTATAATCAAGTCGAGGGAATCGTGGCGTAGGACTAGACGACTCTATCAAGGAATACATATGAAACTAACACACTGTAACAGATAGAAATATCATAACAAAAAGGAACAAGAATGTGCAGACAACTAGAAACATGTAAAGTAAAACTATAACACGATGAGTGTACTAGACATGGAATAAAGCAATCATGATGTAAGGAAAAGAACAGCAGCGAGATAATGAACATGCACATAATTATATTATACAAGTTGGCAAGGTATACTTACCTGGAGGTTTCACGAAGAGCCAACAATAAACCGTCAACCGGTAAGCCAATAAGTCCAAAACTCACAAATGTTTCCAAAAGCTGAAACAAACATCACCAAGTCTCAGAATAGTCAAATTAGCTAGGATCGTCCATCCTTAAGTCCAATTCTGGACAGGGGCAAAACGGTAATTTCGGACAAAAATGATGTCCGTCGTTGGATCCGCTTTGCACCAAAATTATGCCAGAGTCAATAGTCTCTAAAGTCGTCAAACTATATATCAGGTTCGATTTTCTGATACGAACCCAACCGTATGTCCAGAGTTGGTTTCGGCGGGCCGTGCATAAATCGCCCGTTGAATCGGATTGTGGGACCCGCGAAACGGCGATCCGATCAATTATCTCAGAATCGGACCAAACTTGGTATACAGGACCAGAAAAAACAATACGGTCTTGTTGGCGCAAGTTTCGTCTCGACCTGACGAACGTACACAAGTAATTGGGAAATTTATAAAGTGACCGATATGGTAAATTTCGACGGATACGCATCAAATTCGTCACGCACACCGACCAATTTGAATTCTGTCAAAGCCCACCGTCTACGAAGCCATTACGCACCTTTCGATGCTTTCGGTTCGTGACCATGTCGCCCGGTTTGGCGGGACGCACATCGTATCGGATGGTTTTTCAAGTTTTTGACACATATTTCTTCTTAATTTTCACGCTGGCTTATCCTACTGTAAATTCCAGAATTAAAACTAATGATGGGGTTTTAATCCCCGTTAGGTTTTCTAAAAACTTGTTCAAGTAGATTCCTAGATTTCACTCTGGATTGACCAAGAACAGCCTTCCAATATGGGGTTTGAGGACAGTACTATACCCTATTTATGAACAGGATTTGTGTCGACTTGGAGTCGATTTAACGGCCAACATAAACCATATAATTTCAACCTAATTGAGAGGAAATGAACTGTATAGATTGGGG